>JBBPBX010072002.1:7666-18173 GCA_038048925.1 Garcialebias charrua
GAACTACATACAAATACAAAATAATACGAAACAATAGTATTTTACTTAATGTTTTTTTGTTTTTGTTTTTTTAACAATTTTATAACCACTACACTAGCAATCATTATGTTCTGATAACGGCTTCCTCGCCTGTTCTAATTGGAGTATTGCAATGGCAATATTATATTGCAGCCGTTTCTTTGCAAGCAACAAAAATCTGTTAACTGTACATTTTTAGTGATTAACAGTATTCAGCCAAAGCAGAGTCCTTCTAAATCGAAATGATTTACATAATGAGACATTTTTTATTTCCTCTATGTTCAAATAATTATGAATATGTTCACATGTCAATTTTTTGAGCAGTGAACAGAAAATCCTCAGATATGGAGATGCTAAAACCACAGCCCAGCTTTGAATTCTGATTCTTGTTGCTTTATCCTTGACAGCACGAGAAGCATCCATACCTAGATTGACTGCAGCCTTCGAAGACTTTGACTAAAAGTTTATAGCAGCTCACAAACAGAAAGAACAAACAGGCTTTGGTTTGCACAAACTGTATTTGTTGCAGTGGTTTTCATTCAGTAATGCTGTGCCATAGTACAATTGTTGAACATTAAATACTTGTTTAAGCCTAAACCTTTCACATACAACGTGTCTCTTTTTTGCCACCTAAATGTGTTTTTGACCTAAACCTTTCACATACAACGTGTCTCTTTTTTGCCACCTAAATGTGTTTTTGACGTTCCTTTCTGCCTTGCATTAATTGCCCCTCTTTTGTTGGCTGTTTTATGTTTCAGCTTTGGGATTCAGCATGATGGTAATGGAAATGACTGTGAACCCGTTGGGAAAGGACCTTTCGTCATGTCTCCTCAGCTCTTGTACGGCACCTTCCTGCCCAGGTGGTCACGCTGCAGCCGTCAGTACATCACCCGCTTTCTGGAGTAAGTACAACTTGATTTGTGTGATAGGTTCAAGGGTTCATGTGCAAAAAGTTTTTTTTATTGCATCTTTGTAAAGGTCTCAGTGGTGATTAGAAGCTGTGTGATGTGGATAGACTGGATGTCAGCTCTACTCAACTTCATATACTGTATACAATATGAACTACTAAGGGTTTGAGGGCCACAGGGAATCCCAAAAACCAGTAACTCAACTATATTTACTGATATTTCCCTAAACTTTGTTGTGGTAGGAACAGAGACTTATCACCAACACATATTGTGAGAGACAACTCTGTCTCTTGTGACTCTTGTGAGAGACAACTCTGTCACAGGAGAGCAACCTCCTCTGGACAAAACTCAGCTGTTCACCTCCACCTCACGGACAAGGGACACTCATTTGAGGACCAGGATGTGCAAATTTTGGACCGAGAGCACAGATGGTTTGAGAGGGGTGTGAAGGAAGCTGTTTACGTTAAGAGAGAAAAACCTTCTCTTAACAGAGGAGGTGGTTTGAGATTTCAGCTTTCCAAGACTTACAACTCAGTTTTGGGACTGATTCCAAAACGCTTTACACCAGATGGGAACAGAGGTGTCTTGTCTGTAAATTAGACTAACACATTTATTTGAGAAGCCTCTGTTTGTTGGTTTGGGAGGTGTTTTTTGTCAATTTACATACAGTTGTTGTGTCTTCTGTCAGAGACCTCAAGGGAACCCCCTACTGTTAAGGTGTGAGCTGTCAATTTACATGTATGTGTTACCTCAGCTTGCAATTTACATATGATGGTGCGTGGTTCTGTTATAACTCCAAACTTCTCACAGTTTGTTCATGGAATTGAAAAAGCCTCCTGGATAGGAGTCGAAACGTTTTCTGCAACAAATAAAGTCCAGTTGATCTTGTATTGAACGCCTTTTTGATTTCATCATGTCCTGGAGGACTGAGAATCTTCACCAGCATAACTCTGTCTCTGTTTTCTAAACATGCTCTAAACCTCCACGTAGCTTTTAAGCAGTGGTGGGCACAGACCGCTAGAGAGCGCTAAAGCGCTATTCCGCTTACAGTGGACCTAAACTTTTTGTCAGCGTTTTTGTGAATTGACTAACTTTTATAATTCATAAGCGGATTTGTGCTATTTTTATTTAAAATGCAGTACCGCTAATAACTAATTATCTATCAGTAAAAACCAATAAACTTATTTACAAGCTCTTATGCTGCTTGTTTTTTACCTTTTTCCCCACGTAAACAGCAGAGAGGAGGAAGGGTGTGAGGGGGAGGGGGGCAGAGCTGAGAACAGACTCGGCTCTACCATGTAGGTAAATGCCTGGGGGTCCCATTTCAGCAGTGGCCCCGGCCCCGCCTCGCCCCGTGCAGTCACCTACATCACTAACATTGATCCTGCTTGTTAATGTACATTTAACATAAAAATAATTATAGTTACGATGAAAACGATCATTAAATACGCAATAAAAAAAACGGTCGATTTCTTTATCCCCCTACTAAAAATGGACTATTCCATCTTCCGGGTCATAGTTGAACTCAGGGGCTAATTCTGTAGCTGGCTGCGCTCGGTGTCTTCATAAATCCGTAAATAACCCCGCTGTTTCAAGCCAAATTAACGTGGCCGGATGATTTTATTGTGTGTTTTGTGTCGACCATTCGACGGTGAGTCGTTATTTTTATGTATTTTAGTTACTTTTCATTAAATCTGTTGACTACCTATAGACGCTAACTGTGTCTGCCTGTTACACCGGTAGTGCTGGGTTACTAATGAAATCCGTAAATAACACCGCTGTTTCAAGCCAAATTAACGTGGCCGGAGGAGTTTATTGTGTGTTTTGTGATGAAATCCGTAAATAACCCGCTGTTTCAAGCCAAATTAACGTGGCCGGATGATTTTATTGTGTGTTTTGTGATGACCATTCGACGGTGAGTCGTTATTTTTATGTATTTTAGTTACTTTTCATTAAATCTGTTGACTACCTATAGACGCTAACTGTGTCTGCCTGTTACACCGGTAGTGCTGGGTTACTAATGAAATCCGTAAATAACACCGCTGTTTCAAGCCAAATTAACGTGGCCGGAGGAGTTTATTGTGTGTTTTGTGTCGACCATTCGACGGCGAGTTGTTAGTTTCATGTATTTTGGGTTACTTTTATGTATAAATGCGGTGGCGACACACCCGTGTATTTGAGATTTAAACGTGGTTTTAGGGATTAAAAGATCATTCTATTTTTTGTTAATTTCGTGGCCGAATAGAATATATGTACGTAAAGTATTAAATAAATCCTTTGATTTTTGTAATTTCATCCTTTTAGGATCATTTTTGTTACTTTTCAGTTGGCAGTGTAGTGCAAATATTGATAACGCTGCCGGCTATATATAAATATATATATATATATATAAATATATATATATATATATATATATATATATATATATATATATAATATATATATATATATATATATATAAATATATATATATAAATATATATATATAAATATATATATATATATATATTATAGAAATATATAAATAGCGGATTAGATTAGCTTCCCCTAATTTTCATAAGACATTTGTGCTTTTGAAATTGTGGACCTAAAAAAATTAATAAGCGTTTTAGAAATTGTGGAACTAATTTTTTAATTAGCAGTGCCCACCTTTGCTTTTAAGGAAACTTTCAGGAAAAACAAACAAAAATCATTAGATGTACATTGACAAAAGAATAACTTTTAGAGCAAGCCCAATTAAAGATAACCCACCACAGCCGAATGATTTTCGACAACACAAAAATAGTTATAACGTGGTCAGTTTTACAGGTGTTGAGCTAAGATGTGGTGTGGTAGTAGCTGAGAGTCATTCACAACACATACTCTTGACTGTGACTTCTTTGCATGAAATGGTGCAAAAAGTTAATTTCAAGGTTAGACAAAAACAGCTACTTCTCAATTTTTTCCCAGCATAGTACATTGGTTGCTGTTAAGTAAACATAAATTCTCTTTGGATAATTTTCTTTAAATGAGACAATTTGACATGTATGCTATTCAAATATAGTTCCCTTAGACACAGATCAATCAGAATCAGTGTTTATGTTGAATTAATTTAATTTAAATGAATAAACTCAGTTCCTGCCTTTCTGAACTGTATTGAAATGTTGTGTTATTATAAGCTGCGATGTGACAGATGTCCTGCCGGCTTTGAAGCATTAGTGGTAGGAGCACGCTGACAGCTTTCCTCTGACACTGCACCAGATCAGTGTGTGATCGCACTATGCCTTCAAACCTTTATTGAAACTATTCTCGACTCTCATTAAGAGAAATCCTAAGTATCCCTGTTGATTTGTAAATGGCTACATATCCTTATATAGCATGTCTTCATTATCCAGCTACCAAAATCACAAATGTAGTTTAATTCATTCATTCATTCATTCAACCTTTATTTATACAGGCTAGCCTCGTTGAGTCACGGGGACTCATTTTACAAGAGGGACCTGTCTCACTCACACCAAACAACCATCCACTCTCTCACTCACACCTAGGGTCAATTTAGAGTTACCAATCAGCCTAACAAGCATGTTTTTTGGTCTGTGGGAGGAAACCGGAGTACCCGGAGGAAACCCACGCATGCACGGAAAAACTGAAAATAGGCATAAAATTCACTCGCCTTAGCATTTCTAATCCTGAGAATTCCTTTATCGACATGGACTACAACTTTGTGGTATAGCGAAGACAATTTCAATACTCCCTTATCTTAAAGCCCAACACCCACCATGTTTTCAAATTGCATCGCCATTAATATTTATTAGTTTATTTAAAAATAATACAGGAGCGTTTACTTATATTGTGGAGAAATAACACTAAATGTGTTATTTCATGATTTATAGCAGATTTTAGCATGCAGCTCCGGGAAAATCTGCCCCTCTCCATATATGGGCATTCACAAGGGCATTCACGTCACCAAAGTGACGCCTTGGAGTTACAGGCGAGCGAGGAAAAGAAAAAGGAAGCATTTTTAAATATTCCCTAAAGCTGCCTGTGTTGATTAATCCTGCTGTCGCTCACTCATATTCTGAGCGAGCATCCACTTAGACATACTAGTTTAATTCGTTTGATCGCGACAAATTCATTCATTTCCGCATCGACTTTTTATTCTCTCCCCCCGTGACCAGAAAGGCAGCCAGCCGCTCAGCTGAGCTCTGCGCGCGCGCGTGCTTCCCGACCCGTGCTCCCCGCAACAAGGCTGACGAGAGCAAATACAGTACATACACTCGAGGGAGCAAATTACACCGGCACGAGGAACTTCAAAGGTGACCAGCGGAACGAGGAGCCAGAGACGCGCGCGGCTCGCGGCTCGCTCCTCAGGGGCAGAATGAATGAGAGCAGCAAAAGGTCCGCAGCGGTGTTATAAAATAAATAATAAATAAAATCAGAGCGCTGGTCCATATACACACAAATGCACCAGGAAATATGCAGGAAATATGCAGTTTTAACTACCACTCTCTCTCATAAACCTCCATGGAAACTCACTCCTACCTTCTGCCTTCTGGGTGGAGATCGATGTAACAAAAGGCATGACCCTTCGGGACTCTTCGGCCAGGTTTCCGGATTCATTCGGGAGTGGTTTTTTTTTTTTTTTTTTTTTAACCCTCGCCTGGCCCAAATGCAAAAATGAAAATAGACCTAATAATAAATTACAGTAATTGTACAATATGGTGAATTGTTAGTGTCATGGTGGGTGTTGTCCTTTAAACTTTACTCCACAGCTGATAAATGTGTTTATGCCTCTGTGAGATCTGTTTCCAAAGATGACTACCGGTACCTAAACATGGCACCGTAGATAAGGAATCCCCAGGTGTAATAAAATGGAAAAAAGTTCACTGCAGCACATCAAGTTGTATCAAAAATTTTAAAAATGGAAAAAAAATGGCTTCATGTTTTTGCCAAGTTTTTGGACTCTTCTGGCAAGTATGTGCTCCTGCATTCCCAGGAGAGATAGTGAGAAACTTTGCACATGCTGATGCCAGGTCTCTCTTGTAAATGAGTCCTCGAGGCTCAATGGGATTAACCTCCCTAAATAAAGGTTTAATGAAAAAAAATGGCTGCTGGGTGTCATTATTGCTGTGACGTGCGACCATGAAGCGCTGTGAATTGTGAGCTTTGTGCTTTTAAAGGCTGTAGAACCCTTCGAATTTAACGAGCAGGGGTCCCTCAATCAGTGTTCATGGACTCATACTGTTGGATAATTTAATTATCCTATCATCAACTCATTAAATAAATAGTCACACAAGGAAAACCAAAAGATCATTTTTTTAGCCCAGGTTTAATCTTGCAAGAGGAGCAGCGTTAAAATACAAGCATCAAGATGTTACATGTCACTTCATCTCCAAGGTCTGCTCTCAGAGAAAGAGTTAACAAATGCTTAAATACCCGTTATCAGACAGAGGAGAGGTCAAGACAACTCTGCTTTCTAGCTTAGGGCCTAGAAGTTCATGAGGTGCACAGGCTCCATGCTCCTGCAGGCTCCACTTTGCAAAGAAAACTACTCTAGCACACACAGTGAAAAACATCCATGACCTTTACATCCCCCATCACATACGGTTAACCTGCTTAAAATAAGTGTTAAAAAGACACTGCAGTTAACACAAAAAAGGTTAAATCATTTAATCTGGACGGTTTCTTTAAGGGAGAAACGTTTCGGCTTCCATCCAGAAGACTTCATCAGTCTGTGCCCTGCCAACCAGATCTGTCCCATAAGTAACCTTCATTGATGTGTTTCAAGCCAACCTCCTGTTGGAATCTCAAAAGCTGGTTTTTAACACATGCAAAAGGACCCATCTGTCCCAAACACTCAATCATCTTGATTAACAATCAAATGTTATAGGCCAGAAGGCCGATACTCACAGAAACAGCCTGAAGACACCGAGGCCAAAATGGTTAAGAAAAAGGTTTGTAGGCTCAATCATCCAGGTAGATAACACAAAAAAGGTTAAATCATTTCATCTGGACTGGTTTGGGAGAAATCCGTAAATTAGCAGCAGCATTGTATAAGCTGCGGGATTCAATGTCTGTGAAAAATGTAGCTGCGTATAGTCCAGAAATGATGGTAATTGAATCACGAAATGCTTAAGATTTTACCATTCACATTGTAGGAATAAAACTGTTCCACTACATCCTGATGCATGCGCAATAATCCAGGTAGAAAATTCAGAAAAAGTTAAGTCTGGTTCTCTGGACATTCAAAAAACAAAACAAAACAAAAAAATTGTAGAAATGTTTCGTCTTTCGGCCGAAAGACTTCTTCAGTCTGAGGTGCTGTGTCCCACTACAACTTTTTGCTTTTCGTTTGGGGGAAAAAAAGTATTTATTGAGTGTGTTGCAGCATGTTACCAGGCCTGACAATATAAATAGTTGATCAATGACTTTCTTCTGCAATTTTCAAGATTCCATCATTTCTCAACTTCATCATAAATCTTACTTTAAATCTGAAAGATGACAGGTGGTTTGCATTCCTTCCAGGAATGGTAGTTTTTTTATTTACAACAAATTTAGTCATGAACTTCGGGTTTTGCATTTATTCATCACCTCGCAGCAGCAACTAGAGCTCAGTCTTTAAAGTTTATTTCTGCATGCTTGCCTGTTTGAACTTGGAGTACAGTGTGCATCTCAGTCAGCTTTACAGTCAGCTGCTGACAACAAAGACTCCACTCTTGGCTTCAACCACACAAGTGTCTGAAATGTTTCAGTTCGGTTGCCCTAGTTTCTCAGTTCCGAGCATCTGGAATTCATTTAGAGGCTGTTCAGCTACATGACAGCACGGTAGCTTTTAGACTCGACTGTACAGGAGGGGAAAAAAGAGGCCCGGGGTGATATTTACATTGTGGGAGTCACAAAAGCTAGTTGTGTCTATGTGTAACCCACAGTGAAGAGACAGCTGAACTCAGCACTAAAATATGTATGAATGTTTTAATTGGACGAAAATGCTTACCTCTACTGCACAGAACTCTTTGTACGTCTTGCAGTTTAGTATGTGGTTCTAACACGCTGAAATATGTGCCTTGATTACAATTTTTAAACCATTTTGTATTCAATTTAATCCTCCCTGCAGCACTAGTTTAAAGGGAAAACTTTGTTTAATTTTTGAGTAAGACAAAATAATTTATGCAAATTGTTCTGCAGTTCTAAAAACACAGACATAATAGAATCATGTTGAATCAACAGTTTATTTTGCTAACTTGACTGCAACACCTCAAATGTGTCCTGTATCATGTTCTGTATTTTAACCTCCAAACACTTAAAGAAAGTGTAAAGTGAAATTAAATGTGTGTTTTGAGTTTGTCACACGGCATAAATATGTGTTATTAATCACTCATATAAATCTGACTGATTAAAAAATGTGTGTTTTGAGTTTGTCACACGGCATAAATATGTGTTATTAATCACCCATATAAATCTGACTGATTAAAAACATTGTTTTCCTTATAAAATTAAGTCTCAAAAATAATGAAAAAACATAATTGTGCCCTGGTCTGAAACGCTGGGGGCGTGTCAGCGCGTGGGCGTGGTTTCAGCGCAGTACTGCCCCCGTGTCCTGCCCCCTGAAGATGTTCGCGAAGGCTGGCAGTTCTCCAGCCCTACTCATTTGAACCTCCAGATAAAAATATAGGAAACCAAAGAGGTCAGTGAAAAGCAATTGTCAGCAAAATATTCGTCAAACTTTTTATTTTCTTAGAATGTGAGCACACAATGTGAAATCACACAGATACATAACAGCAGCTGTGCGCGGGGGACGTGAGGTCCACTCTGTGTGTCAGTGGCTGTGCGCGGGGACGGTGTGTCCACTCTGTTTGTCAGTGGCTGCGCGCGGGGGACGGTGTGTCCACTCTGTTTGTCAGTGGCTGTGCGCGGGGGACGGTGTGTCCACTCTGTTTGTCAGTGGCTGTGCGCGGGGGACGGTGTGTCCACTCTGTGTGTCAGTGGCTGTGCGCGGGGGACGGTGTGTCCACTCTGTGTGTCAGTGGCTGCGCGCGGGGGACGGTGTGTTCACTCTGTGTGTCAGTGGCTGCGCGCGGGGACGGTGTGTCCACTCTGTGTGTCAGTGGCTGCGCGCGGGGGACGGTGTGTCCACTCTGTTTGTCAGTGGCTGTGTGCGGGGGACGGTGTGTCCACTCTGTATGTCCGCGGCTGACAGCAGCAGAGATCAAGTAAATAAAATAAATAAGTCACCAAGCGGGTGCCCTGACCATTGCGACATCCAGGGAAGATGCAGGAACGAGGCATAATTGATTAGCTAGCTAACAATGAACAAAATATCTATGCTATTGCTATCTGATGCTATCTGCGATTCGCGAGTGAATGGCTCCACCGATGCGAAGAACGAATTTATACGGCTGGAGCTGCAGGGGGTGGGGCTTTAGACCGCGTGACGAAACGCGGTCACATTTAAACCACGCCTAAAAAATCCTGAAGCAGACATATCTTTAAACAAAGTTTGATCTATAACTCCAAAATTAATTGAGCTACAATTTTGAGACTTTTTACTCATTTACAAGATTACAATTATGACATTTATAATGTTTATTGAAGAAAATATTGAAATTCACTTTACACGGTCTTTAAAACCACAAGTTTTACAGATTTTCTTTCATTTTGCTTTAAACGGCTGCATTTGTCCCCGTTTTTCTCTGATTTATCTCTGCCACTTTCTGCAAGACAAGTCTCATATTGTGCAAGGCTTTTGTTGTCCTGATTTATCTCTGCCACTTTCTGCAAGACAAGTCTCATATTGTGCAAGGCTTTTGTTGTCCTCAGAGACCCCCGCAGTTTGCACTGCCAAGCAGTTTTGATCCGTAGGTGTCATTTCATGTGGAATGTAGGAGGTCACGCTGAGTCGAGTGCTGATATCATCACATGGATGGGCTGCAAATGAACAGTGCCGTCGTTTTTAAGTCCGAAGAGTCAAAATTCCAGTGTCAAAATTCCTGAATAAATCATAAAGATCATAATTGTTTACTTTTACAAAAAATAAACAATGAAAAATATGTTTTAAATGATTCTGAGTTCATTTTGAAGTTTATAGCTTGAGGACAGAGTTAATTAATAAACATTTCTATGTGAGCTGGCTCTCATAATTGTTGCAGAAATATAAAATATGCTCTCTAAGCTGTTTTCTAGTCACGTTCACAAAAAACAAGTTGAGTGCTGTTGTTTGATAGTCACTATGGGGTCATTTCATATAATGACTTTGATGCCACATTTTAAAAATAAATTTTCATTCAAGGCCGAAAGCCTATGACCGTCCCCCATCCTGTGTAATGAGGGCTTTGCTTCGATCAGTCGAGGTGAAGAAAGAGTGGAGTCGACTGGAATGAGTTTGGTGGCCAGGCTCAGACGTAGAGAGAACAGCTTTGTCATGGTTCAGACATCTAATTAGGATGCCTCCTGGATGCCTTCCTTTAGAGGACACTTCCCACTCCTACCGCCTATAAATAGGAGGTATATATATGTGTGTGTTTATATATACAGTATATATATATATATATATATATATATATACAGTATATATATATATACAGTATATATATATATATATATAT
>JBBPBX010072003.1:0-15000 GCA_038048925.1 Garcialebias charrua
CCGACACTTACTAACATCAAGTCCTGAGATCACCACGTTTTCCTGCTTTGTGAATTGTTCTAAAACCTCTATCTTTTGCTCTAATTCTGCAATTCTCTTGTCTTTGTTAGTTACCAGTTCTTTCAGTTCTCTTATTTCTCCAACCAGAACGGCCTGGGACTCCATCTTTGCTGTTAAACTTTCTATTTGTCTACCCATAAAGTTGAGGGATTCTCTAAAGTCTTGCATATCTGAGTTGTTTCCCTCAGATACTGGTGACTTTTGTCCTCTATTTTTCATATTTACAGAGACTGGTGACTTTAGTCCTTTACCTCTCGTCATACTTGCAGAGTTTGTGATCTAGTGGTAGCAGGTCTTTTGTTTATTCACTGAACCACATGGCCTTTCCACGAGGCTCACAGGCCTAAAGATGATTGGTGTGGCCCAGCAGTGCAGCACCCAGATCAGCAGTTATTAGATCAGAACTCACGGTTTCAGCAGCCTGCAGCATTCAGATCCACCATCCGAAGAGGTCCGCTCACTAGATCAGACGCAGTCCAGCCAGCACCGCACTCAGCTCCGGTGGCTCAAGGCCCAGTTCAGACCCCCACCAGAACCGATGCAGCCCAGTTAGCACAGTACGTTCCAGGCCCAGCTCCGACCCCCTCCAGAACCGATGCAGCCCAGTTAGCACAGCACGTTCCAGGCCCAGCTCCGACCCCCACCAGAACCGATGTAGCCCAGTTTGCACAGCACGCAGGTCCAGCTCCGACGCCCGCCCAGCCCCAGGCGACGGTCACCCGGTTCTCCCACGGCGATCCGTCCAGCTCGAAACTCGAAACTCCAGGCCGCGGTTCTCCGGTTCTCCCACGACTCTCCAGGCGGCGTTCACGCTCGGCCCACTCACGGCGTCTGGCCCCGGCTCTCTCACGGCTCCCAGCCCAGCTCGAACTCCAGGCCGCGGTCCTCCGGCTCTCCTACGGCGCTCCAGGCGGCGTACACGACGCTTGGCCCACCACCGCGCTTCCACTGTAGCGTGCTTTGTTGTGTTCTTTCACTGCAACAAAGCACCTCAAGCGTGCCGGCTCGCTTTTTTTTTCGTAACAACCAGCGTATTCTCCGGTTTATTTGCTCACGAAGCCTGCAACTACAGCACCCTGTTACGGTGACCTAGCTCGGTTAGCTTTGATTAGCCCGGTTTGTAGCTACGCTAGGCTAACTCTCGGCAAAAAAAACTCACGGACACGTTGGCTTGTAGATTCATAATTCTGGATCGCAAGTTCCAGTCCAATTTCCGCAGCTTTTTCAACGCTCTTCTCTGTACATCTCTGCACATCCAGCGCAAAAAAGCTCTCCAAATACTCCTTTTGGAGGTAATACTGGCAGGAGCCCGACTAAAGACGTCCACTCTGCTCAGCCGCCATCAGATGAGTTTGATCAGACAGCAGAACATGTGAAGGTCCAGGCTCGACTCACAAAGACGCAGATTAAGAAGTAGTTTAAGAAGCTTCACCAGTTTCTAACAGAGGAAGAGGAGGCCAGGCTGGCTGCTCTGAGGGAGGACACAACGGGCCCCCCGGTGTTCGCACGTGCACGCCGCCTCAATGCTACTAAGCTAGCAATAGCACAGGAAGAGTTTGCTAACATGGAGCGTTTAGGCATCGTGCAACGCTCAAACAGTCCGTGGGCCTCCCCCCTGCACATGGTGCCCAAAGCAGACGGCAAATGGCGTCCATGTGGGGATTTCCGCCGCCTTAATAACATCACAGAGAACGATCGTTATCCCATCCCCCACATCCAGGATTTTTCAGTGCACCTGGCTGGGACCTCCATTTTTTCTAAAGTAGATTTAGTACGGGGGTACCACCAGGTTCCTGTGCATGTGGAGGATGTCCCTAAGACCGCTGTTATCACGCCTTTCGGCCTGTTTGAGTTTTTGCGCATGCCTTTTGGTCTTAAAGGTGCAGCACAAACATTTCAGCGGTTGATGGATTCAGTCCTAAGGGGTCTGTCCTTCGTATTTGTGTACCTGGATGACGTCCTGGTGGCTAGCAGCTCGGCTGAGCAGCACATGTCCCACCTCCGTGAGGTTTTTCAGCGCCTGGCAGCACATGGCCTGATTGTAAATACAGCGAAATGCCAGTTTGGACTGCCAGTCATTGACTTTTTGGGCCACCGCATTTCTGCAAGTGGTGCTGTCCCATTACCAAACAAGGTGCAGGCGGTGTCCGATTTCCCACAGCCCCAGTCTGTTAAAGCGCTACAAGAATTTTTGGGAATGGTTAACTTCTATAACCGTTTCCTCCCCAGGGCAGCACAGCTGCTGCGTCCGCTCTATGGAGCGCTGAAAAAGAAAAAGCCCAACGACAGTGTTGACTGGACACCAGAACGCCTACAGGCATTTGGTGATGCTAAAGCTGCACTGGCCACTGCTGCCCTTTTGGCCCATCCATCCCCAGCGGCGCAAATAGCTTTAACAACCGACGCATCTGATGTTGCGGTGGGGGCTGTGTTAGAACAGCAGGTTTCCGGGGTTTGGCAGCCGCTTGCATTTTTCAGCCGTACGCTGCGGGACAACGAGCTTAAATACAGTGTTTTTGACAGAGAGTTGCTGGCGCTTTACCTGGCCACACGCCATTTCAGGTTTTTCCTGGAGGGCCGCCGGTTCACTGCATATGTTGACCACAAACCCTTGGTGTTTGCGATGTCAAAAATTTCTGACCCCTGGTCTGCTCGCCAGCAACGCCACCTCGCAGCGGTGTCTGAATTTACTACAGACATTCAGCATGTGGCTGGAAAATCCAACGTGGTGGCTGACTGTCTCTCCCGGGTGCTGATCTCTCCCGTATACGTTGGCATCGATTTTTCTGCTATGGCTGCGGACCAACGTAGCGACGCAGAAATACTCGAGCTCCAGTCCGGGCCCACAGGCCTCGAGTTGGAGGAACGGCAGGTGAATGACGGAGGTCCTCTCCTGCTCTGTGATGTTTCTACTGGCAGGCCCCGCCCCCTGGTTCCAGTTTCATGGCGACGCCGCGTTTTTGACTCCTTACATTCCCTTTCTCACCCAGGTGTTAGAGCCTCGGTGAAACTGGTCAGTGCAAAGTTTGTTTGGCCCGGTCTGCGTAAAGCGGTTAAGGAGTGGACAGCAGCGTGTGTCCCATGCCAGCGTGCTAAGGTTAACAGACACACCAAAGCACCTTTGGAACCCTTCTCCATCCCAGGTCGGCGGTTTGATCATGTGCACGTAGACCTGGTAGGCCCTCTGCCTCCGTCACAAGGTTTTACTCATCTGCTGACTATAATAGACCGGACCACCAGGTGGCCTGAGGTGGTTCCTCTGACATCCACGACATCTGCAGTGGTGGCCCGGGCATTTTTGTCTACCTGGGTGGCGCGTTTTGGCCCCCCTTCAGACATTACATCGGACAGGGGCCCGCAGTTTGTTTCTGAACTTTGGTCTACCATGGCCAAGGGTCTGGGGACTAACGTTCACAGGACCACCGCTTACAACCCCCAAGCTAATGGTTTGTGTGAACGGTTTCACAGGTCATTGAAAGCCGCACTTCGCGCTGCATTGACCGGTGACAACTGGATTGACCGTCTTCCCTGGGTTTTGTTGGGGTTACGTACCGCAACCAAAGAGGACCTGAGCTCTTCCCCGGCTGAACTGGTTTACGGTCAGCCTGTGCGCGTCCCTGGTGAGTTTTTACCTGAGGTACCCTCACCACAATTCGCCCCACCGTTGCTACATTTTTCACCTCAGGAGGCCCCTTTTCGTGTCCCCGGCCCGGTACACCATTGTTTACCGCAGTCGTTTGTCCCTAAGAGTCTGGAGTCCTCTAAATTTGTTTTTGTCAAACACAATGCACACAGGACACCACTACAGCCTTTGTATGATGGACCGTTTCGGGTTCTTCAACCAGGTCCAAAACACTTCCTTTTAGATTTAGGGGGTCGTACTGAGACTGTCTGTATCGATAGGCTTAAACCAGCTCATGTTGTGTCAGATGATCAGGTTGTTACGGCCCAGGCTCCTCGCAGGGGCAGACCTCCATCCACATTGCTAACGGACTGCGGTCCTTCTTCCAGAGACTCTCAACGTCCATTGGAGCCCGAATCTTCTGCAGACCCTCCTCGTAGCCCTCCGCTTCATCAGACTGGTTCTGCAGGGCCCAGGTTCAGCCGTTCTGGTCGTTTGATCAAACCTAAAATGCGGGACTAGTGATGGACCTTACTGGGTGTTCTGGGGGGGCGTGTGTGGTGGACCACTAGGGGGCTCTACTCACACCCAGTGGACCGAAGGCATTACAGGATGTTTTATTGTGAAAGGTCCTGAGGACCGGATGTGGTATTGGATATATAAGGCGGTGTTGGGTGCTTCCCGCCAGTTTAGTAGGAGTTGATTAAAAGTGAAGATCTACATCCCGTCTCCTGTGTCGTCTCTTCACCCCCTCCTACAAGGCCCTTTTTCCAAGTTCAGTCCTCACTGATGGAACACTGCAGGTAATCATGTCCTGAGAGCGCACACTGTAGCTGCACTCACGCAAAGACATGTAGGAGGAGATGTATGAGGGCAGCAAACCAAGAAATGATTTAAAGATGAAAGTGTACCAGTGGAAGAGTCTGCGTGAGGTTAATGATGTCCAGTTAACCAGTGAATACAGGGTGCAGTGGTGGGTACGATACTCACAGCCAGTTATGAATCTTAGTGCACCATGATAGACAACATCCAACATCCGCAGGGTGCTTGTAGGAGCATTCATGTAGAGAATGTCACCGTAATCAATGGAGGGAAGGAAAGTCACAGATACAAGGCGTTTCCTAACATTCAGTGATAGGCATGATCTGTTTCTGAAAAAGAAACCCAGTTTAACTTTCAATTTCTTCACTAGGTTTTCCACGTGGAAAGTATTCCAGGTCTTTTTCACTTTCTGCAAGTATAGTTGTGTCATCCGCATATCGCACGTTGTTGATAGTCCTACCTCCAATATGGACTCTGATTATGGTCTCGTCCAGGTTGCATCGTCGCATGATCGTTTCGGCGTACAGGTTAAACAGGGCTGGAGATAAAATGCATCCCTGCCTGACGCCTTTACCGATTTTGAACCAGTCTGTGTTACCACACGGTGTTCTGACAGTTGCTTCCTGATTGGAGTACAGTGTTCGTATCAGCTGTTCAATGTGTTCTGGTACGCCCATTTGTTTCAAACACGCCCAGAGTTTGTCATGGTCCACACAGTCGAACGCCTTGGTGTAGTCGATGAAACACATATAGACGTCCTTCTGGTGCTTATTTATAGGAGTCAACAAACTCAAAAGGGACACCATTTGAGGATAAAATTAGTGTAAGAACTGCTGGGACCGACTTCCTATTTGAAAAAACATCCCTTTGGTTTTATCAGCATTTAAGACAAGTTTGAGACGGAACAAATCTGACTGGATGATGTCAAAAGCTGATTGCAAAAGCTGGAAAGCCTTAGCAACTGTGTTAGCTTGACAGTAAACAACTGTATCATCAGCATAAAATGTAAGGATGCTCTGACCTACATTACATATGAATGTGGTAGGATGTCCTGCGGACATTGAACGCACCACACGGGTGCTGCGATGAGTTTGGGGCTGGGGCTGGCTTCCAGTATAAAAAGGGCCAGGCCTCAGGGTTGACTACACGTCATCCACCTTCCGGGGTAGACCTCGCGTTTGCTGACTGTGTCAAGCGCTAGCGTTGTGATTGTGCGCTTGGGGTCGCGATGATCTACTGTTCTCGCGACCACCGGTACAAGCTTCCTGCTTCCCTCTCCTGTTAGAGATGGAGCTCGTGGTGAGTAAGCGCCAGTTTATCTTTCTTTTTTATACTTTCAGATTTTAATGCTAAATGTTTATTATTTTAGTCCCTGATGTTTGTCCTTGGTGTTCTTTTGCTGCTGTCCAGATTGACCCGACTGGTCTCTGCCTCCATCTGGGTCGTCCATCAACTGCCGACTGGTCCTATGCTGTGTTGGTGCCCGCTGTCTGGACGGCGTGGGGCGGGCTGCGTCACGCGTCCTGTGGGCTGAACTGGGCCGACTGATGCCCAGCTCGGACTAATCGAACAGGTGTCTGCTTGAGTGGCGTTTCTCCTGGTGCAGCAGATTCTACCAGGGTGGACTCAGGACTGCTGTTGAGTGACTGATGAGAATCCCTCCAGGCTGTGACATTACTCCTGGTTTTATATAAGATTTGTGTGTGGGGTTTTCCTGTTTTTGTACATTTTACTGAATTGCACTTTTATTTGTGACTGGAGCTATTGCTGCCTTTTAAAATTGTGAATATTTTAAACTTAGCATTTTTAATTAAACAAACAATTGTGCAATTTAATTGGTGTCAGTGTGTGAAACTGTCTCAAGCCTCTTCTGCAAATGGGCCTGCGTGCCTTTAAAGATAACTTTTTAGGTACAATCATTTTAATCAATTTTATTTATTTAAAATAGTATTTTAAAACTTTTTTTAAACTTCAGTTACCTGATTTTAACCACACCCCGACCCGGCTACATGTAGATTGTAAAGAGGGTTGTTCCTAAGACCGAGCCTTATGGTACACCATTGTTGACTGTTAAATAACTGGAAGAAGTACCATTATGTTGAACACATTGCCTCCGATCGGAAAGATAGTTAGAAAACCAACCAATGGAGTGATCTGAGAAACCAATTTCTGAGAGCTTATGACACAAGATGTTATGATCCACAGTGTCAAAAACTTTAGATAGGTCTAAGAAAAGTGCAGCACAATAATCCTTAGCATCCAATGTTTCAACAACATCATTAAGAACGTTCGGTGAAGCAGTCGTGCTCAGAACAAGCGTTCAATACAAAAACAACTGGACTTTATTTGTTACAGAAAACGTTTCACCCTCTATCCAAAGGGGTTTTTAAATTCAAGGAGCAGGCTGACATGCCACGCACCAACCTATGTAAATTGGAAGCTGAGATAACACGATGTGGATATCCTAACTGGGCTTTTGTCAAGTCAGCGAGGAAGTCGACAAAACACAATATGTGGATATCCTAACTGGGCTTTTGTCAAGTCAGCGAGGAAGTCGACAAAACACAATAATGAACAGAAAAAGGAGACCAGACGAAAAAACATTGTCATCCCTTATGTGGCTGGACTATCAGAGAATTTCAGAAGGATTTTCAACAAACACAACATCCCAGTACATTTCAAACCCAGCAGGACTCTCAGACAGAGGCTGGTGCATCCTAAGGACAAAACACTTACACACAAACAGAGTGGTGTAGTTTATGTGGTCCAGTGCAGCGAGGTCTGTCCAGACCTCTACATTGGGGAAACTAAACAGCCGATTCACAGACGAATGTCCCAACATAGGAGAGCCACCTCTTCTGGACAAAACTCAGCTGTTCACCTCCACCTCACGGACAAGGGTCACTCATTTGAGGACCAGAATGTGCACATTTTGGACAGAGAACACAGATGGTTTGAGAGGGGTGTGAAAGAAGCTGTGTATGTTAAAAGGGAAAAGCCTTCTCTTAACCGAGGGGGGGCCTCAGGTTCCAACTTTCAAAGACATATAATGCAGCTTTAAATCTGATTCCCAGACAGTTCACACCTGTTGAGAACAGAGTAGCTGCTTCTGTGAATTAGAGTAACAAAGACCTTAAGAAACCCCCTACTGTTAAGGTGTGATGTGTTGATTCGTCAATTTACATAGGATGGGTATGTTATCTCAGGTATGTGTAGGCATTATCTCAGCTTCCAATTTACATAGGTTGGTGCATGGCATGTCAGCCTGCTCCTTGAATTGAAAAAGCTCTTTGGATAGAGGGTGAAACGTTTTCTGTAACAAATAAAGTACAGTTGTTTTTGTATTGAACGCTTGTTCTGATTTTATCATGTCCTGGATGACTGAGAATCTTCACCAGCAGTTGTTGTGCTGTGTTGTTTCCTGAAACCAGATTGATGGAGAGGTAAGATGTTAAATGAGTCCAGATAATTTTTGATTTGAGAATTTATCAGTTTTTCTAGAACCTTGGCTAAAATGCAGAGTTTAGAGATTGGTCGATAGTTGTTCAGTGAGGTGGGGTCACCTCCCTTCAGCAAAGGAAGAACAAAGGCTGTTTTCCAAGCATCCGGAATAGAGTTTTGGCTTATGGACAGATTAAAGATGTGGGTCACAGGGACTGTGATCACATGAGCAGCCAGCCTTAAGAAATAAGGTGGAAGATCATCTGGACCTGCAGATTTTTTAGGATTGAGACCTTTTAACAGTTTATTTACCTCACTGACTGAGAACGGAGAAAAAGAGAAGGTGTGATTAACTGAGGATTGACTTGTAAGAGGGATTTGATTTGTAGAAGTTTGGTAATTAGATGAAGTGGCTGATTTTCCATTAGTAACTGTGTCAAATAATGAACTAGAAGCAAAAAAATGTTTGTTGAAACATTTCAGAACAGAGTTAATGAGAAGTTGTGATGGGAGGTCAGATGATTGGGTGGTGCCTGAGAGAGATTTGATGGTTTCCCAGAAACTTTTAGGGTTGTTTAGATTTTTGGAGGTCTGGGATAAAAAATAGTTACATTTTGCAGCTTTGATGGCAGTTTTGCATTTATTCCTCAGCTGTCGAAAATTCAACCAATCAGTGTCTGAGCCAGATTTTCTCGTTGCGGTCCAAAGATGGTCTCTCCTATGCAGGAGGTCAGCTATAGTTCAGGAGTAAACCAGAGGCTGTCACATCCCTTTATCCTGAACTGGCGGAAAGGAGCGTGTTTGTTCACAAAATGAATGAAACAATTATGAAAATAGTTCCAGGCGGTGTTCACGTCATCAGTTAGTAGAATACGCTGCTAGTCAAAGTGAGATAGATCCCAGAGGAATGATTGTTCCCAAAAACATTTCAAATCCCTTTTTTGAATTAATCTAGGCTTAGAAGGTGGAAGTTTAATATCTCTAAGAGCCGCTATTACACAATGATCACTCAAAATGTCAGCAACTACGCTTGTACCAAGGAATTTGTGAGGCATTATTTGTTAGAAACAGGTCTAAGATGGAAGATTTATCAGTATAGTTTTTGTTTGGTCTAGTGGGAGAGTCAGTAAGTCTGGTTAGATTGAGTGATAGGCAACATTCCTTGAATTTATCACAGAGGGGGGTTGACTTATCCCAGTCAATGTTGAAGTCTCCTGCCAACAAAATCTCTTTGAATTTTAAATTTCCTAGGAATTCTGTCAGGGAGGACAGAGCCTCGGGTGTTGCTGAGGGGGGACGATGACAACCCATTACAGATAAGAGCTGGCCTCCATTCAAAGTGATATTTACAGCTAAGACCTCAAACTGGTTTGGGATTGTTTTAGCAGACACAAGACTGGAAACCAGAGAATCTCTTATGTAAATTGCGACTCCACCATACCCCTTTTTTGACGGTCACAGCAATAGATATTAAATCCATTGATTACCAGATCATCATCTAGTACAGTTTTGTTGAGCCAAGTTTCAGAGATGAAGATTATGTCTGCCCTAGAAGAACTGACCAGAATTTTCAAGGCATCAAGTTTTTTTTAGAAGGCTACGAGCGTTTACATGCAGAAAATGAAGACCTGACATGTTTTTAAAGTCATTTGGTGTACTGTAGTTAGCTGGGGGTCCAGGGTTAGGCTGAATCCCTGAGAGAAGTAACAACATTATTATCAGACATTTTCTCGAGTTTTTTGTCACTGATGTGTAATTACAGGAGTTAATAGTGTAACAATTAGCCCCCATAATTTAACCATGAGAAACAGTAATGAAGAGGCGATCATTCAAAACCCAAAAACAGTTCAAGTTGCAGTGATGGGCAGATCCAGATGTGTTAACAAGATTCAGTGATTCCAGATAGTCTGAGACCTGAAAATAATGACAATAATATGAATGATGCAGAAAAGTCTCGGACCATAAAGCGCCACAAATTAAATGTGCAAATAAATCCGATGAGGTGGCCCAACTGCAGTTTGTGTTGGGCTGAGAGGGGCTCCAGCCCCCTTGTGAAGATGAATGGATGCGGCCATGGGAAACAGAAGCTGGGTCCAGAATCAACAGGTAGAAACAGATAATTTGCAGCAAATAGCAGAGTGAGCTGCCAGAAAATTCTCCTGAAATGAAAGGCATGATCCTAGCCTGTTTCAAGTCAGCGGGGAACAACAGCGTGATCCGGAATAAAATTATTATCCAGGTCCAATGAAATCCGATGAAAACTCCAGATGAACGCCTCATGAGCAACAAACAGTGGTGCTCCTCCGTGCTTCACTCCACTTCTCAGCATGTCACCCTACTCGTGTGCTCCTCCGCAGCCCATGGCACGAGAGGCCAACCTCGATGAAAAACGATGAGACTGACTGGGGAGGATGAAGACGTCACTGGTCGGGTTCTGCTCCAACCCGGCTACGTAGCACGAGTAGCCACCTCCGATTAAAAAACGGCGAGGCTGACCCGAGAGGATGAGGTCATCACTGGTCCAGTTCTGCTCTGATCCGGTTCCAGCAGCGCTTCAAAGCAACAGAGCGTCTCTTCTAGGTGAGCACAGCGATTTCCACAGAGGTGTACACTCTTTCGTTTTAAGGTAACGGGCCGCTCAGAGGCTGAGACCAGCACTATTGAAGACAAAGTCCCCCACAGCCAACTCGGTTCGGTTCTGGTCCTGTGACACAGATTCTGGGACACAGGTACACTTCCCCCACACCGAATGAAGACGCCACAAGGCCAGCCCAAAACCGGCAATAAGGTAAGCAAAATACCTCCCTGCGATTCTTGTCAGAACCAGGTAGAACCATAGGTCCAGATAAGAAGTTTGGTTGGGGTCCAGAGAGAGAGGGGGAAAAAACACAGGGGCTTCATGGGACGGCTCCCTAGCTGGAGGGGTCATCTGGCCGACGGGATGCGCTCAGACTGACCGGTAGGGTGGGAGCGGGAGTTTTGAGCCTCTTGTTGTACATGTTCCCACAACCACTCTATGTTCCTTTTCAGCAGTGCATAGAGTGACTCACTCACTGTGGATAACTCTGGAGCATATTTAGCCAAATAGTTTACCATCCCAAGAAATCTTTTCAGTTCAGTGATGTTGTTTAGCTGGGGAAAGTTTTTGATGCCTGCTACCTTCTCTGGGTCGGGCTGGACACCCACCCCATCAATAAAATGACCCAGAAAACAAACCAGGTCTTGTCAGAACTTACATTTGCATTCATTAAGCTTGACGCCTGCTGCCTCTATGACTTTCAGGGCTTTGTCTAAGCATTGGTCATGGATCTCCTTGGTCGATCCATGATTGAGGATTTTATCCATATACTGTACACTTCTGTCCCTTCCAGTCCTACCAGAGTCTCTGCCATTTTTATTTGGAAAATCGTTGGCATACATGAGTTCCTGAACGGGAGGCATCAGAAAGCATACCTCCCAAATGGGGCGATGAAGGTGGTGAGCTTTCAACTGTCCTCATGCAATGGCACTTGGTAGAACCCACTAGTTGCATCCAATGAAGTAAATACTTTGATCCATCGAGTCTAGGTAGTATTTCCACGACAGTAGGCGGCATGTACTTTTCACGTTTTACTACTCTATTAAACCTCTGAAGATTGGCGTAGCATTGGACCTCCTGCCTGTCGGGTTTGAGAACAGGTACCATGGTTGCACACCACTCAATCGACTGAGTCACCTTTTATATGATGCCTTCAGTTTCCATTCGGTACAGCTCTTTCTTTACAAGACAGACAAGTGAGAGGGGTATCCGCCTCGCTGTGTGCATAGCATATGGTTGGGCATCATCCAGTAGGACTATTCTCACTGGCTCTGTATTCAGTAGTCTTCCTGACCTGAAAACAACAGTGAGCTCATCCACTATTTTCACAAGGCCCATGTTTACAGATTCATGATGACCAAGAAGTTAGCTGACTTTTCCTCTAATTACATATACTTTAAATAAGTACTCCTTCTCTTTGAACTTTGTCAAAGCATGAAACAACCCCATGCAACTGAGGTCCCTTCATGGGCCAACTAAACTGGTGTCTAGTGGCTTAAGCTCGATTTTGGGCTTCATCATTTTTAAAATCTTTAGGTTTATAACTGTGGTGTCTGTACCAGTTTCTATTGTATACGTTATTGGGATGCTGCTCACCTCCAGATTGACCAGTCTTCCTGGCTGCTGGTCTTTCTGCCAATTTCCCCCATAAAATAAGGCTGCTTCACATCCTCAACAATTTCTCTCACATGTTTTTGAGTGACGCACATGCTCCCAGTGTCCCTGCTTGGGGCACTTGTTATTACACTTGCTCTTGAGTGTGGGGCTTTTTTTTAAAATATCCGAGTACAGTACTTGAGCTTACCACATTTCCTGTAGCTCTTTGATTTTTGGGCTGCTTGGTGGTGATTGCCAGCCTGCCACACTGTTGTCCGCTTTCTTTTGTATGTGGGCCGCTGTAATGATGTAGGACATTCATTTGAGCCTCTTGCGGGTTAGACTGAAAACTGACCTGCTTAGTAACCTCCTCCGCCTGCCGCACTTGTGCAATATCTTTCATTAGGCCTGAGCAGCGAAGCGCTGCTAAGGCCTATTGTAATCGCTCTGTTCAGGCCCGAGCTGCAATTTTTTCCGACAAATGAATTGGCCGTTTGGGGGCCTTAACGTATCCCAAAACTCACCAAATTTGGCGGACGCATCGGGACTGGTGAAAAATTACGTATTTTGGGGGCATCACAAAAATCACAACAGAAACGGCTCAAGAGTGACACCTGAAATTTTTCAAAATACCTTCCGCATTAACCTTAGTTGGTCATAGAAGAATGAAATTTGGTACACTTGTCCAATTCCCTAAGATGCACAGAAAACCCTTGGGCACCAACGTTATACGATAAACAGGAAAGTAGCCATTTTGCAACGCCGTACCAAATTTCACACCTTTTTGGCGGTTTACAGCATCCACATTTGAACAAACTCCTCCTAGGAATTTCGCTCAATCAGTTTCAAACTGGGCCATTTTGGTCAAAAGGCATTGGGGACAAAAAGATATCTAAACGGTTCATTTTGGAGCATGCTGAAAGGGCGGGCCAGACTTCAAAGTTTGACATCTCGCCATGAAAAACAAAACGCTAATAGCACCTACAGAAAAACGGTCTGAGAGATCAAACCTTCAGTGATTGATCCACATTCAGTCCCCTGCAAGATTGAATGGTCAAATCATGACATCACTTAAGCCACACACCCTGACAACAGGAAGTGTAAAGTTGTACGTTGAACGGTCCCTATCTGACCCCTGTTACCTAATCAGCATGATAGTGTGTCCAGTGACCGAAGTTGGTGTAACTTGCTTTCCAACACTGACAGTTTTGGGTGGAGCATGGGCGTCACGACGTGGCGAAGAAAGACATAACGCCGTCACCATACGTTTGGTTCTAAATTCCAAAGACTTGAACCAAGGTGTACCAAAATCAGTGTGATCGATCATTATTGTTTATTGTTTGTTTATTGTTTATTGTTTAATGAAATTCTACCATTGCTGTTCATCGTTCTTTAGTTTTAGCAAGTCGCTTTCGTAAATGAGCCCATGAGGTTCAATAAGATTTACCTGACTAAATAAAGGTTGAATGAATGAATGAATTATCCACCCCTTGAAATGGAATGCCTGATAATTGGCCAATAACCTCCACAACGCCCCTAGAAGATTTTAAAACCTCAGCCCCAAGCCATTTTTACAACGATAATTCTGAAACTCTGTGAACAGCTGTATCTTCTTAGGACCTATGAAAAAGTGTCTTGGAGCCCTGGTCCAAAGCCAACAGGAAGTCGGCCATTTTGGGTCAAAAGAACATTTTTGTGCATTTCAAATTGCGAATTTTAACAAACTCCTCCAAGGGATTTTGAAGGACTGCCTTCAAACTTGATTAATATGCCCTTAACACATTGGGGAGTAAAAGTTATCAAAAGCTTGTGTTTTTGTATATGTTCAAGGGGCGTGGCCAGGCCTCAAAGTTACGCTTCATGCCATAAATTTCCAAACGCTATGACTTTCACATTAAAAGACCGAAATGTATTAAACCTGGCATGAGTCATCCCTGTTGGATGCTTGACAATACTCTGTGGTCATATTCTGATGTTGTCAAAGCCCCACCCCCTCAGAACAGGAAGTCACTTTTTTACTTGGAATGGTCTCTCTTTGACACTCTTGACCTAATCAAGATGATCCTATGTTAGAAGACATCTAACAAGTTGGTCTGACTTGCTTTAAAGCGCAAACCGTTTTCGCTGCAGGATGTGAGCGTGGTGGCATGGCAAATTCAGAAGTGACCCAGTTGCAAGATATTTGGCTCTAAATTCCACAGATTTGAACCGAGGGGAACCTAAATCAGTATGATAGATCATTATCCACCTCTTGAACAGGAATCCATGATAATTGGCCAATATCCTCCACAACGCCCCCTACATTATTCTTACAGTTTTATCTCAGTGATACGTCATCCGATATACGCCACATTTTTTTGACGTCATCAGTGTGGTCCTCCTTGATCCTGTGAGCAGCTGGTTTCGTCTGTCATCAGCAAACTTGTTGATCCACTGTGAGAGGGTGCTATTTATAAGACTGAGCTGAATACAGCATCTCAGACTCGATCTCCTTTATTTTACCAGGTAGAGCTCGTTGAGATCAAGAGCTCTTTTACAAGGGTAACCTGGACTGAAGATGTATTTCGGACGAAAGACGAAACGTTTCTACTTTTTTGTTTTGTTTTGTTTTTTTAATGTCCAGAGGACAAGACTTCGCTTTTTTAGATTTTCTACCTGGATTACTGAGTATGCATCAGGGTATATCTCAGTGAAATTTCATCTAATATGTACCAGATTTATCGTGCGTCATCAGTGAGCACTTCTAGACACATTGGTGTTGTTATTTAACATTTCACTCCAGTGCACCCCCTATTCATTCATTCATTCAACCTTTATTTAGTCAGGTAAATCTTATTGAGCTTCGAGGGCTCATTTACAAAAGCGACCTGCTACAAACTAA
>JBBPBX010072004.1:0-18172 GCA_038048925.1 Garcialebias charrua
GAACTACAATTAGGCTGCCAGCCTTCGCGAACATCTTCAGGGTGCAGGACACGGCGCAGTACTGCGCTGAAACCACGCCCACGCGCTGACACGCCCCCAACGTTTCAGACCAGGGCACAATTATGTTTTTTCATTATTTTTGAGACTTAATTTTATAAGGTAAACAATGTTTTTTATCAGTCAGATTTATATGGGTGATTAATAACACGTATTTATGCCGTGTGACAAACTCAAAACACACATTTAATTTTACTTTACATGGTCTTTAAAAAGGAAGACTCACACCATTCAGTGAAGTCCCCGACCACAGGCCCGGGGTCAGGGTCATCACTGCTGGGAAGGGACAGGATGACGGAGTCATCAGCAAACTTTAAGATGTGACGCTGTGGGAACTGGATGCAACAATCATTTGTATATTAAATGAATAAAAGGGGCGAAAAAAATGAGTTGGGCTTTTTAATTTTCTTTACTGGAGGTGAATCCAAACAAGATTAAAGGAGAAATGAAAAGTGTTTTTAAGCTAATAGTAGTCTAATGAAAAGCATAAAATAAGCTTGTTGAGAAATTTTCACAAGTCAAAAATGTCATCCTAACTCAAATTTAGACTTTGCAAAATGAAAAAATTCTCATCTGGTGTTTTTGACCCCCCTCCTCCTGCCTGCTCTCCGTCCCCTGAATATGACGTAGGCAGTGCAACGAGTCGTCCCTCATACAGTAATATTAGTGTGTGGACAAAAAGGTTTCAGTGTGTAGCAATTATGGATGCAGCAAAAAAAATCTATTTTTTAAAGAATCAAGATTCTTAGTCCTGGCGATTCAGAATCTATTCTAAAAGCCCCAAAATCGATTTTAAAACTTTTTTAAATTTTATATTGTATTTTTACCGCTCCTGTGCATTCGGCCGCTGTAGAATTTTGGCCGTGTAGGGCCACCGTAGTTAGTTAGCCAGGCAGCTCCCAATGGAGCCTGCTAGCAAGGAGGGAGACAGCATGTTTCAACTTGCTCCTTCATCTTTAAAAATCATTTTAGATCCTACTATGTTCTGGGGAAGACAGAGCTTAACAAGACATTGGTAACTGTTTCAGGACATTTTCAACACCCCCACTTCCACGTTAGCATACGGCGCTAGCATGTAGGGGTGCAACAACGAATCGATAAAATCGATAAAAATCGATTTTTAAAAGTGTTGGCAACGAATTTCATCATTCGATTCGTTGTGTCGCGCGATTATGCTTCTTTCACGGCGCCGCGGAGCTGTTTTGTTCACCGGTAAAGCTTTGTCAAAGCTGGCTGAGCCTGACTGAATAAAGTTTGAAAAAAAAAAAAAAACTCTGCAGCGTCAGCGTGCTGCGCCTGCGCGTGTGTGGCGCTTCTGAACAGAGCGAGGAGGGAGGAGGAAACAGAGCAGAGACTGTTTTCAAAGTCTATTTTACAAATGACCGACGCGACGCAGAGAAAACTGTAAATAAGTCCTACAACGTGTGGGAGTTCGACGCTTCATAGATAAAAAAGCTTTGAAAAGTGACGACGCGACACGAGATAACCACGCAGATGAAATGTAAACATGACGGGCTTCACCACCGTGTGAATGAAGGAAGACAGCAGGTAAGTCTTAACCATATTTGTTCTGTTTCAAAGAGAGAAAACGTGATGCCAGTGTCTCTGGCAGCTGAAGCTGCTTGTTTCTTAGCTGTGACAGAGAATGTGTGTGTTTTTATTTTTAATGTAACGATACAAGCAGTGTTTAAATGTGTTTTATAAATAAATCTAACACAAAGATGGTGATAATTTAATGATTTAGCTTCAACTTTTAATTTGCTGGCAAAGTCTGAAGTCACTGCATTGTATGGAAGGATGAATTGCATTTAAACAGGAATTACAGTAATTTATTCATCTACTCAAGTGTGTGTAATTAGTATTTTATATTTGTGTGTGTGTGTGTGTGTGTGTGTGTGTGTGTGTGCTTGTGTGTTTAACCAAGTGAAACAAGGCATTTCTTGAGTTACTGTAAATTATGATATAATACATATAAACTCTCTCTCATTCCAGAAAACAACAATGACAGCCTTCATGATGGACAGACATCATGCACACCACAGCAAGCAGCAGAGACTGAAAGATCCTTACATGAACGTCACTGACATGAGGCCTCTGTCGATGGTTGAAGACGAAGGCTTCACTGCCATGATACACACTTTTAACCCAGGTTACAATGATCCACACTTGTAATGGTAAATGGACTGTACTGTACTTATATAGCACCTTTCTATCTAATTGATACTCAAAGTGCTTTACACTGTTTATAGTAGTGTAAAGCACTACATGTCCTCATTTACCCATTCATACAGCACTCTACTAGATTACAAAGAACAAATCATTCTAAAGAGACTAATCAGAGCTTTAGCTCACATTCATACACCAATGGGGCACAAACATGGGGTTCAGTGTCTTGCCCATGGACACTTAGGCATGTGACTGCTGGTGGATTCCAACCCCCAACTCTTGCATTGGAGGACGACTGCTCTAACAACTCAGCCACAGCTGCCCCATCCAGGTTAAAACAATCCACACCTTTAATCCAGGTTACACTTGTCCCTCAAAAACACATTTTACAAAGTAGCTACATTTTGTGCAGGTATAAATCATACATTTGTATATATGTTTGTGTACATTTATTTTTTATTGAAGCTGACTAACTTTATTTTTTAATTATTCAATATTTTACTAACAGAATAGTCAAGTAGCAACCTGTTTTTTGTGCGATTTGATATGTCAGTCAAATTTTGGAATAAAGAGGTGATAATTAAAACTTGTTTCCTTTTTTTTTTTTTTTTGCCGATTCATCGATGAATCGAAAAAATAATCGGCCGATTAATCGATTATTGAAATAATCGTTAGTTGCAGCCCTACTAGCATGCTAACGTTAGCATACGGCGCTAGCATGCTAACGTTAGCATGCGGCGGCTAACGCACAGCTATTCGTATTTCCAGGATAGAAATGCCCATTAATGCACTAAATCACCAAACTGTTTTTGACAAACTAAAGTGATATCCTTCAGATTCAAAAAAGTCTTCTGCTTCCATTTTAAATGACAGACAGGAGGACAGTAATGATGGGTTTATAGCATCAGTGTTATTGTAAGATAGCAAAGGAGGTCTTAATTGTGTCATAAAAGTGCGTCCAGAAAATCACTACAGAAATCACTGTACTTCGGCATGTAGCAGGAAAAATGTAAAAAACTATTTCTTTAAAGGTATTGTGACATGATTTTATAAATTTGAATATTTGTCAGAACATATATATCTTATATCATTGAGCTCTGTTCGTTTTTGCAAAATAAATTATAAATATATTAAATTTTTATTCCAAGTTATGGTAGTTTTTTTCTCTGGGATACGCCCCTAAAAATCTGCGCATTTCCGCAAAAACTTCATTGTGACGTGCCTACGTGACTACGGGAAGGCACGCTCCAACGTGCATTTAAATAATAATGGGGAGCATGTCCGATTGCGTCTGAGATATATCATTTTAAGACAGTAAATCATCCAAAACTCTCATTAATGAACCCTCCCTGAATAAAAAGAAACTACAGATGTTACCTGATCGCGCAGACATAATTTAAAAATACATTATTAGCAACGTGTTTGCTCCGGGCTCTCGGCTAATGTTTCTTAGCAGCCATCTTGGCAAACAGAGTCCCTGACACCGGTCACGTCTGAGATATATCATTTTAAGACAGTAAATCTTCCAAAACTCTCATTAATAAACACTCCCCGAATACAAAGAAAACAACAGATGTTACCTGATTGCGCTGACATAATTTAAAAATACATAAATAGCAACGTGGCCTGTACTGTATCTCGGCTAGTGTGTTAGCTGCTACCTCGGCTTTTTATTACCGGTTGCGTCAGCGATATATCATTTTAAGACAGTAAATCATCCAAAACTCTCATTAATATCCCTCCCCGAATAAAAAGAAAACAACAGATGTTACCCGATTGCGCTGACATAATTTAAAAATGCATAAATAGCAACGTGGCCTGTACTGTATCTCGGCTAGTGTGTTAGCTGCTACCTCGGCTTTTTATTACCGGTTGCGTCAGCGATATATCATTTTAAGACAGTAAATCATCCAAAACTCTCATTAATATCCCTCCCCGAATAAAAAGAAACTACAGATGCAGACATAATTTAAAAATACATTATTAGAAAAGTGTGTGTGCTACTGATTCGGCTAGCTTGTTAGCAGCGAACATAAATAATCTGCCGTGATAATTGGCTTCATACACTCACAGTGTATAAAGTAAAACAACATGAACTCACGTAAAATATATAGTTTAGAATCTAAAACACTACACACCTCCGATTATGTTTACACAAAGACTTACTCATCTCCTGGACAGTCTTCCTGCGTTGTTTGCATGGTAGCTCCTGTGGGACTTTCTTCTGTAGATTTTCTTTTAAAAATAGTAGGAATAGCATCCGGTTTTAAAAGTCTTCTGAATCTTACTGGTAATCCTAAAGATTCTTGTAAACCAGGTCTTTCCAGATAACAATCGGCAGTAAAATGGTCGCTGCAGACATACGAGTAGGAACCCACCGGTCCTTGTCTGGTCCATTCTGATTCTTGTCGAAGTTTCTCATCTTTTGGAAATTTGTGAAGAATCACTTGTTCACTGCTGATATTAGAACACACAAATGCGCTACAACGTGACGGCATTTTTCAAGTTACACAAAAAAAAGAGCCGATCTTTCAGGAAATGAATTCTATGGCAAGCAGTTAACACACAAAACAAACGGGCAAGGCTCTGCCTTCTGCCCGTTGTGACGTTGATGACTGGCGACGACGACTGGTGATGACGTATTGCGGAAATGCGCGGAATTTTAGGGGTGTATCCCAGCAAGTACCAGAGAAAAACATTACCATAATTTAGAATAAAAATTTTACATATTTATAATTTATTATGCAAAAACGACCAGAGCTCAATGATATAAGATATATATGTTCTGACAAATATTCAAATTTACAAAATCATGTCACAATACCTTTAAGCTACTGACTTGAAAAAAGCATACTAAGTATGTTTATGTGTGTTGTTTACTATATGAAATTCTTGTTATATCGATTTTTTCAGATTTGATTACATTTCTCCTTTAAAAAGAAAACAACTGGACTTGATTTGTAACTGAAGACGTTTCGCTTCTCATCCGAGGAGCTTTTTCAATCCAAACAAACAAGGAGTGAGGGATTCAAGTTATAAAGATGAGGTGTTCTGTAAGCGTGCATGATGCAGATTGACCTCTCACTCCTTGTTAGAGTCTTTGTTAGTCCCACCCACAGAGGGGCCACTCTGGTCACGTGGTTGGATGAAACTGGCTAAAGCTGCATCGTACGTTTTTGAAAGCTGGAAACTGAGACCTCCTCCTCTGTTTAAAGATGGTTGATCTTTTTTGACATAAACAGCTTTTTTCACTCCCCTCTCAAACCATCTGTCCTGTTGGTCCAAAATGTGGACATTCTGGTCCTCAAAAGAGTGTCCCTTGTCCCTGATGTGTAGGTGACCCACTGAGTCACTGGAGGTGGACTTTTAATTCTCTTAAAAGGCCCGTAAGGATTTGGAACAACTGTGGAGGGCTGGACCAAAAGTTTAAATTCATTTTTGCCAGATATGAATTTTTAAATGATGAGAAATGTGATTGGATGTGGGCAATAAAAATCTGAACCAGTCATTTTTGAAGTGAAAGAAATGAGGAACATGTTTAGCTTATGAAGTCCTGAATCATGAACGGCGAATATTAGATTTCTTTCAGAGAATCTACATTTAGGTTTCACTTAATTTCACTTTTAATTTATAAAGCACCACTTCACAACAAAAGTCTTCTCAGAGCAACTTGTTGGGTTTGTGTGAAAGAAGTGTGAGCCACCTGTGGGGTGGAAGGGGACGCATGGTGAGCTCAGTCGGTGTGATTGTCTCTGATCAGTAGCTCACGACAAAGCAGCAACTGATCCACACCAGCTCATGGATTCTGTCCACACACACACACACACAGGTAGCTCAGTAGGTGTGTGAGGAAGAGAATGGACCCGATGGCTCCACCCAGCTCATCTCATGGTGGTGATTTATTTATTTGAATTTATTTTCATGCTTGGTGCAACCTGTGGACAAATCTCTTGTTTTGTTTTATAGGAAGGTGGAGAGAAAGACGCGGCACGATGACATCCGCAGGAAGTATGGTGAGCAACAACGTGTAATTTTATGTCCCTTCAGCCCTTTCCTTTGAGAAGTGTTCCAAGATGTTTGTGACGTTAAATCCACACTGCATCCACAAAACTGCTGCTTCCTGCTCTGTTTGGGTCAGATGGGTCCTCATGGCCTTTAGCGGTTCTGTTAACATGTCCCAGTCCAGTTGAACCACCATGCAGCCCCCACAAAGGCTTCTGTGCTAAATATCCTGTGCGAGGAAAGGATGAACAAGACAAGACAGTAGGGGTTAAATATTGAAAAAAAGAAGCTGACAACTTCCTTGTGGTTTTGACTGAACTGTCCATGTTGGACTGGATGTTCCATTGCAGTGTTTTAAAATCCCAACTCTATTACTGTTTGATTCAAACACCAGATCCTAATGCATGAACTGTGGCACCCTCACTCCTCTGACCCTTGTTGCCTTTATGAGATTACCGTATTTTTCGGAGTATAGGTCGCATTGTCCAATTATCACCAATAGATTGGACCAATCCCTATATAGGTCGCACCTACGTTTAGCTCTGCTGCAAATGTCTGCCACAGGAGCGCACCGCAAGGCTTTTAAGAAGATTAACACTTAAAAACAATTATTTGTTTGATAAAAATTATAGCAAATATATGTCTGAGCTGAACTTTTCCTTAATAAATGAACGTAATTGTGAAATGAGCTGGATTTAAACATTTGTTTTGCCGAAAGTGATAAAAAGCCATATATAGGTCGCACCTGAGTATAGATCGCAGGCCATGGAAAAATGATAAAAAGGTGCGACCTATACTCCGAAAAATACGGTAAATCCGCAAAATGATCTGCAGTCCTCTCACATACAGGTGCTGGTCGTAAAATTAGAATATCATGAAAAAGTTTATTTATTTCAGTAATTCCATTCAAAAAGTGAAACTTGTATATTATATTAATTCATTACACACAGACTGATATATTTCAAATGTTTATTTATTTTAATGTTGATGATTATAACTGACAACTAATGAAAACCCCAAATTCAGTATCTCAGAAAATTAGAATACAGTATTGTGAAAAGGTTCAATATTGAAGACACCTGGTGTCACTCTCTAATCAGCTCATTAACTCAAAAAAACATCTGCAAAGGCCTTTAAATGGTCTCAGTCTAGTTCTGCAAGCTACACAATCGTGGGAAAGACTGCTGAATTGACAGTTGTCCAAAAGACGACCATTTACACCTTGCACAAGGAGAGCAAGACACAAAAGTTCATTGCTAAAGAGGCTGGCTGTTCACAGAGCTCTGTGTACAAGGACATTAATAAAGAGGAGAAGGGAAGGAAACGATGTGGTAGAAAAAAAGTGTACAAGCAATAGAGATAACTGCATCCTGGAGAGGTAACAAACCCCATTCCAAAATGTGTGGGAGATTCACAAAGAGTGGACTGCAGCTGAAGTCAGTGCTTCAAGAACCACCACACACAGACGTATGCAAGACATGGGGTTCAGCTGTCACATTCCTTGTGTCAACCACTCTTGAACAATAGACAGCGTCAGAAGCATCTCTCCCGGGACTGCTGCTGAGTGGTCCAAAGTCATGTTCTCTGATTAAAGTAAATGTTGCATTTCCTTTGGAAATCAAGGTCCCAGAATCTGGAGGAAGAGAGGACTTGGCACCTGCTCACAGTGCCAAAGCTACCAGTACCTGGTTTAAGGACCATGGTATCCATGTTCTTAATTGACCAGCAAACTCACCTGACCGTAACCCCATAGAAAATCTGTGGAGTGTTGTGAAGAGGAAGATGTGATGCACCAGAGCCAACAATTCAGAAGAGCTGAAGGTCACTATCAGAGCAATCTGGGCTCTCATAACACCTGAGCAGTGTCACAGACTGATCGACTCCATGCCACGACACATTGCTGCAGTAATCCAGGCAAAAGGAGCAACAACTAAGTATTGATGCTGTACATGTTCATACTTTTCATGTTCATACTTTTCAGTTGGCCAACATTTCTAAAAAAAATCTTTTTTGGGGGGTCTTAAGTAATATTCTAATTTTCTGAGATACTGAATTTGAGGTTTTCATTAGTTGTAAGTTATAATCATCAACATTAAAAGAAATAAACATTTGAAATATATCAAGCTGTGTGTAATGAATAAATATAATATACAAGTTTGACTTTTTGAATGGAATTACTGAAATAAATCAACTTTTTCATGATATTCTAATTTTATGACCAACACCTGTAATCTAACAGCAGAAGTGTGTATGAATGAGTCGGCTCCAAAGCATTGGTTACGTACGGTACTGTAACCCTAGATTCTATGAGTATACCCTTTAAGGCTATCACTAGTGGGTTTATCCCTACACGTGTAGCGCAGCACTGAAAAATGTTAGTCCACGCCCACCTGCTGTGTGGGCTCCAACCCGGTCCGAATAAATTACGCGAGACCGGACAATTGGCTCCCAAATGGCCTTTTTTCTTGAACCATTTAGGAACCAGTGAGGCCCAGAGCTTAAAGGACTGCGCCTACACTCATAGAATCTGGGGTTACAGTACGTAACCAGCATTCTATTTTGTACAGGCTTCGCCCTTTAAGGCTATCGCTAGTGGGTTAAAGGCGAAGCAGGATGTAGTCTATGCCTCACTGGGTCCATCCAGACACAGACATGAAGCACTTGCTCGCACAAACACATTTCATCACTCAGCCTTCTGTGTGCGTAATTACGCGCTCTATGCGCAGCAGCGCACCAGAGAAACGAATGATCTCTGGTGAGAGAATAGGCTGAGATAACGACCTGCTGCTATGAATAGGAACAACGGAGGTTACAAGTTGTAACAGTGTAACGATGAACAGAGCAGGTCAACACCTCCTCAGGATGAACAGATCAATAACATCAGCAGTCATGAACTGCGACTGATAATAAACATCTCGCACTACGTCTGTGTGCAGGTAGGTGTGAGCCCAAATTAAAACTCCATGAAAATTAATAATCATTCTGTCAGAACCCTGACAACAGAATGGGTCATGGAGAAAGTGGAAACATCACATAAATAAAACGAATAAATGAACATGGCGATGACCACGCAGCCGCCGTACAAATATCCACCACTGTCGTCCTTTCATGCAGAGCCATGGAGGATGAAATTCCTCTGGTGCAGTGAGCTCTGAGATTCTCTGGAGGATCCAGCCCAGATGAACTAGAAGCTTCAGAAATAGCCTCACACAGCCAGTGTGAGAGACGTTGAGTGGACAGAGGACATCTTGTAGAGCTATTCCTGTAATGCACGAACAGACGCTGAGAGTGGCGCAGTGCAGCCGTCCGCGCCACGTAACACGAGAGTGTACGCACGGGACAGAGGAGGTGAGATGTTGCTTCCTGCTCAGAGTTGTGAGGAGGAGTGTGAAAACTATCCAAAGTGATCACTCTCGATCTGAATGAACTTGTGATGCTTTTAGGAGTAATTCATTCAACCTTTATTTAGACAGATAAGTCACATTGAACCTAGAAGATTCATTTACAAGTGAGACCTGTTTAGACAGACAAAAGGTAATGAAACTGGACGCATTAGGAAATGGAGGCGAAAAAATTCCTATTAAAATCTTTCTTCTTGTCTGAGAAATATATATATTTTTAATTAAAAAACACCTCGTACAAATAAGCACATAGTGACGTAGACATTCTGCAGGGGGGGGGGGACACGGAGAACGATGAGTAATGTTTATAGAAGCTCTCAAGGGCATTGTAAGAGTTCTGATAAGGATGGAATAATCAGCAAACTCCCTCCGATGAGATCCGTAAACATTCTCGAGGATGTCGGGGAATGGCCAAGGTCAACGATAATGAGAATCCAAGAGTACTGAAATGATGACAGAATGTTTATTCAGCTGGTTCACTCTGGTTGACAGTGGAGTTCCTTGATGGGCGGGGGTGAGCGTCAGATTACATGTCCTCCAGGCGTATTCAGATAAGGTAGCCTTCGTCAGCCGGGGTAGTCAGATTCAAATAACACACAGTTGTTTTGGAGACAGGCAAAACATAATGACATCTATCTTGAGTCTGTGTTGGTCCAAAAACAGTTCCGAAAATGTCCAAATTATGTGGCCACACACAGATGGAACATACTGTACCTGTGTAAAAATCCCAGAGATCGGATCCATTCTGCCCAAGGCAACTGAGTCTGGGTAGGCAAAGACCAAGCCAAGGCAAGCAGCGTGATCGGGTCTCAATTTGCTGCCGATGACTTCCTTAATTGTACGGTAGATAAAACCAGCAACCAGCTGAATCCAAAAAGCAGGAACCAGTTATCGTAAATCCAATTAAATATGCATCCTTTAGATCCACAGATGACAGCAGAGATATATACTTCATCAAGTCTTCAAGTCGATGAAATATCCAGCTGTGTGCATGCCAACAGAGCAAATCGGCTCGCCTAAAGCCTGTCTTCTCTTTGAAGAAATGTTATCAAATTGTGTTGAGGAACCAACTGGCCAAATAAGTCACATTTCTTTGTTTGGAAGATATGCAAGAGAGGCTCAGAAGCTGCTTTACAGACAGACAGAGCAGCAAAGCAAAGCAACGTGGGAGGGGGAGCGTCTCTGTCCTCAGCAGAAGTAAGTGGTGAAGTGCTTGCTTAGAAATGGCTTCCTCTGCACTGTAGAGTTTCAGCTGGCAACGGCGGATGGCACGGTGGATTGTGTTCACTGACGATACTTTCTGGAAGTATTCCTGAGCCCATTCTGTTATTTCCTTGACAGTGGCATTCCTGTTTGAGGTGCAGTGACGTTTAAGGGCCCGGAGATCACGAGCATCCAGTAGAGTTTTACGGCCTTGACCCTTACACACAGCGATTGTTCCAGATTCTCTGAATCTTTTGATGATGTTATGCACGGTTGATGATGATAACTTAAAAGTCTTTGCTATTTTACGCTGGGTAACACCATTCTGGTATTGCTGCACTATCTTTCTGCGCAACAATGGTGGAATTGGTGATCCTCTTACCATCTTGGCTTCTGAGAGACACTGACACTCTGAGAAGCTCTTTTTATACCCAATCATGTTGTCAATTGACCTAATTAGTGTTAATTGGTCTTCCAGCTGTTCGTTATATGCTCAATTTCCTTTTTCCAGCCACTTATTGCTACTTGTCCCAACTTTTTTGGGATTTGTTGACACGGTGAAATTTTGAATCAACATATTTTTCCTTTAAAATTTTACATTTACTCAGAATAAACTTTTGATTTGTCATCTATGGTCTATTACGAATAAAATATTGACATTTGTCATCTCCACATCATTGCATTCAGTTTTTTTCACAATTTGTTTAGTGTCCCAACTTTTTTGGAATCCGGTTCGTATATACCGTACACAGATGATTATTTCATGCTCTGTATTCATTCATACCCATCTGCTCACACAGACCCATGTTTGGGCTACTGTTGTATCAACGTATTGTTTTAGTGTTTGGCGTATATTTTAAATCTTTTAGTGTACCGTTTGGCATTTGTTTTTTCATTCATTCAACCTTTATTTATATAGGCTAGCCTCGTTGAGCCACGGGGACTCATTTACAAGAGGGACCTGTCTCACTCACACCCAGGTCAATTTAGAGTTACCAATCAGCCTAACATGCATGTTTTTGGACTGTGGGAGGAAACCGGAGCACCCGGAGAAAACCCACGCATGCACGGAGAGAACATGCAAACTCCACCCAGAAAGGCCCCCGGACCGGGATTTGAACCGGGGACCTGCTCGCTGAGAGGCAGCAGCTCTACCAGTTGTGCCACCGTGCTGCCAAACCATGCTGTTTAGCATGTATCAGTGTATATCTTAGGTTCTTATTTACTGATTATTTTTATACTTTATATTTTAGCTATTTTTGGGTGTAACTGGGACCATGTTTACATAATTTCGTTCCACCTCATGTCCCACATGTGGTGGAAATGACAATAAAGTTGACTTGAACTTGATGTTGTTCGCCACAGTAATCAAATTTACATAAAAGATTTGACAATTGTTTTACACCATATGTTCTTCCCGACACAACCTGGTCTCAAATGGTTAGCTTCAGGATTACAAGACTGTAGCACGTAACCGCTGATCTACTGTGGCCTACAGGCTTGTTTATTTAATTATAAAATGGTAACTATTTAGACTCACTGAACATAAAGTTTAACTTGTCTTTAAAACCATGCAGTTCCTGACTCAGTTGGCTTTCAATGAATACCATCAACAGTGTGCTGAGTCATGGTTGTTTCAAGTGTTCCTATTCAGATCCACCCTGACCTCTGCTCCTATGTTTTAAAATCCGTTCAGAACTGCAGTGTTGTCCCTCCAAACCAGACATAATAAAACTGAACAGACTTTGCATGCTAATAAATAATCTCCATGAACCACAATTGATTTTACAGCTTGTGCTTTATTTTGTGAGAATCCACTTTAATTATAGACCTCCTTTTTCATCTCAGCCCTGACTGACTGACTGACTGACTGGTTGATGTCTAGCTTGTCAGAATGCTGACATGTAAAAAATTAAATTTCATCAAGGTTGAAGCCTGGTGAGTTTCACTGCACAACAAAGTGCTCTGAACAGAGGATAGAAGAATAGACTATATGCCACGGACTCTTGTTGCAGCACTTCCGCATTCATTACCTGGGCGGCGCACTTCCGGTTAGCAGAAATGACACGAACATACATGAGTAAATGCAATTAATAAAACATCTACATACACACCAATAATAACTCTATACATATATAAATCTATATAAATCCATAGCGACGTTTCCTTTTCGGATAACCACGATCCATTGTCGCCCTGACCCCCCTTAGTGGGGGGGATGGAACAGCTGTACCCACCGGTGGGTGGACACAACGGAACTCACTTGTTGTGCTGGTAGCTCGCAGCCGCTTCCCGTTTCGGGTCGTCGTCATGGTCTGCTACTAGGAGCTAACGCTAACCAAAACGGCAGTGGATAGGACCCGGAAGTGGCGAACGTGGCGTAGTGGTAATGGCAGTCGTCCCCCGATCGGAAGGTTGGCGGTTTGAATCCCGGTTCCCCACACCATGTGTCGTTGTGTCCTTGGGCAAGACACTTAACCCCGAGTTGCTCCCGGTAGGACTGGAAAGCACCTTGCATGGTAGTCTGCCGCTACCGGTGTATGAATGTGTGTAGCATTCAATGTGTGTAGCACTTTGAGATTTTCACTAATGAAAAGTGCGTTATAAATTGAATTCATCACGTGGGTTGTATTTTAACGGAAGTATGTCACCGCCACCCACGGTATATAGTCTATTGGTTGGCAACGTATTCTATTGATCAATGACGTGAACACTGCTTGGAACTACTTTTATAATAGTTTCATTTACTTCAAGAACAAGCACACTTCTTTCTGGTAGTTCAGGATAAAGCGTCGTGATAGCCCCTGGTATACTCCTGAACTAGCTGACCTCTCAGTCCTGGGTTACATCAGTACATGCTCTGAAAATGTATCCATAAAAAAATATGTGAAATCCTACCCGAACCGGAAACCCTGGTTAAATAAAGAAGTTCACGCCTTGCTAGCAGCCAGAGACACTGCATTCAAGTCAGGAGATAAAGTGGAGCTGAGAAAGAGCAGGAATGAACTGAAGGATGGCATTAAGAAGGCCAAGGCCACGTATGCACAGAGGATCGAGGGACAGTTCACCTCACAAGACCCACGGAGCATGTGGAAGGGTATTAAATGCATAACAGATTACAAAGGCAAAAACAAACAATGCCCCAGGGACCCATCTCTGCCTGATGCCCTCAATAAGTTTTATGCACGTTTTGATGATCCAAACAGACCAGCTAGCACCAGACTCACCTCATCACCAGATGAAGAGCATCTCAGGGTGTCCGCAGCAGAAGTGAGAGGCAGTCTCAGAAAGATTAATCCTCATAAAGCAACCGGACCAGACAACATCCCAGGGAAAGTTCTGAAGGAATGTGCGGACCAGCTCTGTGAGGTGCTGGCTGACATCTTCACCACCTCACTTGCACTGGAGTCAGTTCCCACCTGCCTGAAGACCGCGACCATCATCCCAGTCCCAAAGAGCTCCACAGTGACTGGTCTGAATGACTATAGACCGGTGGCCCTCACCCCGATAGTCGCTAAATGTTTTGAGAAACTGGTCATGTCCCACATCAAGACAACCGTCAACATCAACGAGGACCCTCATCAATATGCATACCGCGAGAACCGATCAACAGAGGACGCCATCTCATCCCAGTCCCAAAGAGCTCCACAGTGACTGGTCTGAATGACTATAGACCGGTGGCCCTCACCCCGATAGTCGCTAAATGTTTTGAGAAACTGGTCATGTCCCACATCAAGGCAACCGTCAACATCAATGAGGACCCTCATCAATACGCATACCGTGAGAACCGATCAACAGAGGACGCCATTTCTTCCGTGGTCCACACTGCTCTCACCCACCTGGATCAGAAAGACTCATACGTGCGTCTGCTCTTTGTGGACTTCACATCTGCTTTCAACACCATGATCCCCCAAACTCTGATAGACAAACTATCTACACTTGGACTAAGCCCCTCTATTTGTAACTGGGTACTAGACTTCTTAACAGACAGACCACAGTCCGTGAAGATCCACAACTTCTCCTCCTCCACCATAACCCTCAGCACTGGCTCTCCTCAGGGATGTGTGCTGAGCCCCCTTCTGTTCACTCTGCTCACATATGATTGTACAGCCACACTTCCAGGCTGTCATATTGTTAAGTTTGCAGATGATACAGCGGTGGTGGGATGCATCACAAACAATGATGAGTCCAGCTACAGACAGGAGGTGGAACACCTGGAGAGCTGGTGCAAAGAGAATAATCTTCACATGAATGTGAAGAAGACAAAGGAGATGATTGTGGACTTCAGAAGGAACAAACACACCCATGCCCCACTGAAAATAGGTGGGTCTGCAGTGGAAGTGGTCTCCAGCTACAAATACTTGGGTGTACACATGAATGATAACCTCAGCTGGAGCAACAACACCACCAGCCTGATCAAGAAAGGTCATCAGAGACTCTACTTCCTCAGACGGCTGAGACGAGCTGGTCTGAGCAGCCCAGTCCTCACCTCCTTCTACAGGTGTGCAGTGGAGAGCATCCTGTGCTCCAGCATCAACGTGTGGCATGGAGGCTGCACAGTTGAAGAGAGGAAAGCTCTGCAGAGAGTGGTGAAGGCTGCACAGAAGTCTGTTGGAGTCAGTCTCCCCACAATCACAGACATTTATACCTCCAGATGCAGGAAAAGAGCCACCTGCATCATGAAAGACCTCACTCATCCAGCACACTCACTCTTTGCCCCACTCCCCTCAGGACGGAGGTTGAGGAGCATCAAGTGTAGAACCACTAGACTGAGGAACAGCTTCTACCCTGAGGCTGTTAGACTCATGAATAAATAAAAATAAAATAAAAAATAAACACTGCAAAATATCACATCATACTGATGCTGATCTGTTTTCTTGTTGCTGTGTTCATCTGTGACCATCTGCTCATACAAACTCATGTTCGTGCTGCTGTTTATTCCCACTATATTAAGCTTAGTGTATTACTAGTTGATGTTTTTCTTAGTTAGTTCTAGATGTTATTACTGTTTTTCTCTTTCATTTGTTGTTGGATGTAACTGGGACCTCGTGTACATAATCTCGTTTTCATCACATGTACCACATGCGGTGCAAATGACAATAAAGACTATCTGACTCTCTGACTCTGACTCTTGCACAGGAGAGACCATCTTTGGGCTGCAGCGAGAAAATCAGACACAGACACTGATTGGTTGAATTGTTGGCAGCTGAGAAATAAATGCACAACTGCCATCAAAGCTGCAAAACGTATCTCAGACCTCCAAAAATCTAAACGACCCTAAAAAATTCTGGAAAACCATCAAATCTCTCTCAGGTATCTCCCAATCATCTGACCTCCCATCACAACTTCTTGTTTACCGTACTCTGTTCCTGTGTCAAATAAGAACGAGATCCTGAACTGTTTCAACAAACATTTCGTTGCTTCTAGGTCATTATTTGATACAGTTACAAATGGAAAATCAGCCACTTCATCTAAAAATCAAACTTCTACAAATCAAATCCCTCCTACAATAATAATAATAATAATAATAATAATAATAATAATGAATTCAATTTATAATGCACTTTTCATTAATAAAAATCTCAAAGTGCTACAAAGTGTAACAAAGCAAAGATCAAAATAAAACAAGTGATAAAATCAAATAAAATCAATAATAATATCGACTAAGATCAAAGATAAAATCATGTGGATGCAGATTAGGCTTGCTTAAAAAATAAATAAAATAAAACAAGTGATAAAATCAAGTAAAATCAATAATGATATCAGCTAAGATCAAAGATAAAATCATGTGGAGGCAGAATAGGCTTGCTTAAAAAGAAAAGTCTTTATGCTGCTTTTAAAGTCAACCAGTGACTGTGGAGCTCTCAGGTCGTCAGGGAGGGAGTTCCACAGGCGGGGGGCAGCCACACAGAATGCTCGGTCTCCCATGGTCCTCAATTTGGTCCGAGGAATATGAAGGAAATTACTGTTCTGTGATCGTAGAGACCGGGTGGATGAATATGGTGCAAGAATGTCCTTTAGATAGTCAGGTGAAGTGCCGTGCAAGCATTGATGGGTAATGAGAGCAGTTTTGTACTGAATTCTGTAGGTGACAGGAAGCCAATGGAGGTTATGGAGAATGGGTGTAATATGTTCAAATTTACGAACTCTCAACAGAATCCTTGCTGCACTGTTTTGAATGTATTGAAGTTTCTGAAGGTTTTTGCCAGGGATACCAATAAACAGGGAGTTGCAGTAGTCGAGCCTGGAGGAGACAAAGGCATGGACGAGTTTCTCAGCATCAGGAAAAGTCAGAGATGGGCGAAGTCTGGAGATGTTTCGAAGATGGAAGAAGCAGGTTTTAAACAGATGCTTAATGTGATTTTCAAATGTAAGATGAGAGTCCATTTTTATTCCAAGATTTGTAACAAGTCAAGTCAATCCTCAGTTAATCACACCTTCTCTTTTTCTCCGTTTTCAGTCAGTGAGGTAAATAAACTGTTAAAAGATCTTGATCCTAAAAAATCTGCAGGTCCAGATGAACTTCCACCTTATTTCTTAAGGCTGGCTGCTCATATTATCAGTCCCTGTCACCCACATCTTTAATCTGTCCATAAGCCTAAACTCCATTCCGGATGCTTGGAAAACAGCCTTTGTTCTTTTTTTGCTGAATGTAGGTGACCCCACCTCATTCAACAACCATCGACCAATCTCTAAACTCTGCATTTTAGCCAAGATTTTAGAAAAACTGATAAAATCTCAAATAAAAATTATCTGGACTCATAACATCTTACCTCTCCATCAATCTGGTTTCAGGAAACAACACAGCACAACGACTGCTTCATTGAAGGTCCTTAATGACGTTGAAGCATTGGATGCTAAAGATTGCTGTGCTGCACTTTTCTTAGACCTGCCTAAAGCTTTTGACACTGTGGATCATAACATCTTGTGTCTTAAGCTCTTAGAAATTGGTTTCGCAGATCACACCATTGGTTGGTTTTCCAATTATCTTTCCGATCAGAGGCACTGTGTTCAACATAACGGTACTTCTTCCAGTTATCTAACAGTTAAAAATGGTGTACCACAAGGCTAAGTCTTAGGACCAACCCTCTTTACAATCTACATAGCTAATGTAGGTCAGAGCATCCCTGATGCATCCTTACATTTCTATGCCGATGACACAGTTGTTTATTGTCGCGCTAAAACAGTTGCTAAGGCTTTTCAGTTTTTGCAATCTGCTTTTGACATCCAGTCAGATTTGTTCCGTTTCAAACTTGTCCTAAATGCTGATAAAACCAAAGGGATGCTTTTTTTCAAACAGGAAGTCGGTCCCAGCTGTCCTTCCTCTGATTTTATCCTCAAAC
>JBBPBX010072005.1:0-18172 GCA_038048925.1 Garcialebias charrua
TTAAATTTATTTTTTTTCTTCTTAAAATGATTTTGTAAATATATTTTTTTGTGTTTTAAATTTGAAATGAACAAATAAATAAATTTAAAAAATGTGAGAACAGAGTTGCCTGTTACGTTAATTCACGGATTCTCTTCTTTTTGGATTAAACAATAAACTTGTGTGACCATTAAGTGATGAAAGAGTAATAATAATAATAATAATAATGAATTCAATTTATACTGCACTTTTCATTAATAAAAATCTCAAAGTGCTACAACAAATAAAACAAGTGATAAAATCAAGTAAAATCAATAATAATATCAACTAAGATTAAAGACAGAATCATGTGGAGGCAGAATAGGCCTACTTAAAAAATAAATAAATAAAACAAGTGATAAAATCAAGTAAAATCAATAATAATATCAACCAAGATCAAAGATAAAATCATGTGGAGGCAGAGTGCTATGAGACGTTTAAAACTGACCCATCAGGAAATGCGGCCATTTATTTAATCATCAAAATAACATCATATCATTTACACAGATTTATTGATTTACAATTTCCTATAAATTGACTTCAGCACAGATGGAAATCACGCGTTCGTAATTTTTTGGAACAACAGAATCAAGTAATGAGATGGTAAATTACTTAATTTCTGAAGGCTTTTAGCTTATTTGTTACTGGCAAGAGATAAGGTTTTCTCGTCCTAGTGTCTGCGTCAAATCGGACCGAGTAGTGGCAAGTAGTTCCGGTTGAGTTTCAGAATAAAACATTCCTTTAGAAATAATTTTCATTCAAATCTTTGGAGCTTTTAAGCTCAAGGTGGATGTACGGTGACGGGCCGTAAATCCTTGCTGATGGACGAGACCTTTGGCGCATGGCCGAACGTCCATACAGCTTAGGAGAAAGTTTCACATCTCCCTCTCTAGCAAACTTGAGGAAGAAACAGGAAGTCAGATTTTATAAAAGAGGGCTGTGACTTGCCTCTCCCAGGGACTAGGCAGGGAATTAGATGAGGTCAAGGGGGAGGAGAGACAGGTTAGTTTAGGTCAGAAGGAGAAGCTCAAGTGTTAGACTTCAGGCGCCAGCTTCTTGATGTACTGATTAACTTGTCTTAACACTTTTTTAAACAAATACTAACGATCAACTTGACATGACCTTGGCCTAAACAGTCTTTCTTTATCACAATCTGAAATGTAGAATCAAAAATTACTTTTGAGTAAAACATTAGCTTGCATGATGAAGTTGAAAGAAATCATTATACTGTTCCACAGTCGACTCAAATAAGTGATTACTTCAACATTAAAATGATATGAAATAAACATCATAAAATAAAGAAAAAGATACACAAATTAAATTATGGGAGTGGTGGTGCAGAGGTTAAGAAGGTGCGCTTGTAATCGGAAGGTCGCCGGTTCAAGCCCCGGTACAGACAACATCAAAGATGTGGGTGGGATAAGTGATGCGGTCACACTTGTCTCCACCCTCATCTGCCCCACTCTGGGCCCTTGAGCAAGGCCCTTAACCCACACCATCTGCTCCCCCGGGAACCCTAGATATCAGCTCTCTGCTCCACACAGAGGGCTGTGGTTGCTCGGTGGTATGTGGTTGTGTCAGGAAGGGCATCCGGCGTAAAAACTGCCAAATCTTCGTGCTACCAGTTCGCTGTGGCGACCCCTAACGCAGGGAGGAAAAAAAAGCCGAAACAAAAAAAAAATATACACAAATTAAATTGTTTCTTTTTCTTAACTATACAGTTACTTTAATTTTTGAAGTGTCCTGTCTTTTGATTATCAAAATATTTAATAATAATAATTATAATAAAATGAAAGAAGATTATTCTTTGATTATTTGAATCAAGATTAAAATTAAAGAGTCTCTTGGTGAGATAAGTTGTGTCCTGGATTCAAATTAATTGGATAAACCGTGTACATTCTTCCCTTGAGGGTTTTCCAAGAAAAGGTGTCTCACTGACAGTTTCAGAGGCCTGAGGTGTACCCCTACATAAGGATACAAAAAGTAGCAGCTGTTAAAGGTAAAGTAAGGCAGAACATTAAACATTGGCAAGACAATGGCTTTAAATGATGTAATTTGCTATTTCATAGGAAAACCAGTGACAATATATTACAATAAACATGAAAAGGAAAGCACTAGATAATTTTACCACAATTTGAAATTGGAAATGGTGAGTAAGGTTATCAAAACAAGCAGTAAGTCCAGCTAAGATGATCTGGCACATTTGTAAGATCTGCCAATGTATAGTAGAAATACTACAAAAACTGCTGGGTTGACAACCCAAAATGTAACCCAGTGCTGGGTCAAATTTGGACCGAGCCAACTCTGGATTGTTTTAACTCAACAGGGTTGGGTTGATGGTTTGACCCAGCAAGCTGGATTAGGGCAACTACCCAATGATTGGGTTAAATTGACCATTGTTCAAAGTTAAAGTTACCCAAAACTGAGTTGAAACCCAACACAAGGGTTATTTTACGACCATATTTTGCTTAAAAACATGATTTTTTTTTTTTACTTTAAAATCCACCATATACAAACTGGATTAAAAACAATCATATTACCTCAAAAGTACTTTTATTTCCAAATGATATATACTGTATATGGCAACAGAATTCATATATGAAAGTTTCAAGGCAGACAAGTCAAGAAAGTATACAATTCATTAAAACAGCTCCCTTACTTCAGTTCATTCTTTGATTACAGCTCCAAAAATACACATTTATACACAAGAAATAATTTAATGTAAACGGTTTTACAGCAAACACGCAAAAAAATTGCAGCCATTTAACAAGTGACTATATCAGTACTTTAATAAAATGATAACAGGAAAAACTGTAGGTCAGAACATTTAATGATTCTTTATGAGGATTATTCACCCTTCCATTGCAGCTAACTGGACCCTCATTAATTTTATTAGATTTGATTCATGTCCAGGGATTCCATAGATAACAATGTGAAGAAAATCCCAAACTGGGCACATGACTTTGTTTAGTTTACATCAAAAACACACAAAAAACTTTAAAGGAGACCACAGATAGGTTTTTAAAATGTTTATGGTATATGTCTGTGGGGTTACCAGACAATGTTCATTCAATTTAATACACAAAATAATTCTTAGATAATCAATTATACCCTTTTTAATTCTGCCATTTTTAACTTTCGTTTTGAACGACTGGTTTATGTTAATGAGATCTGAAGTTCACGCCCTTCAAAGATCTGTTTACATTAACTCCGCCCTCCAAAGGCAGACGAGGATGTCTGAACTCGCGTTACTGCCACCCAGAGCCCTGAGCTGAGCTGAACTGGACCGCAACGTATTTATTGTGGGACAGATCAGACGTGTACAAGTTGTCGTGTCATTTTTAATTTTTCCTCTGTAATACGTCTCCCTCCCTCCCCCTGTGCGCGCGCGCTGGAGGGAGCGGATGTCAAAAGCAGCGGACACACACACACACACGCTCACGGGGTCTGATTTGCGCACGCGCGGGTCTCATTTGTTCTACTCGAGGGTGTGTATTTGCTCTCCCCCCTAATGACAGCGTTAAAACTCCCTCTCCCTGTCCCTCGATAAGCGCGCGCACACAAACACACACACACACAGGTTGGTTAATGTGGTTTAGCGGTACGTAGTCTGGCCTGCTATGACACATAAACCAACACACACACACACTGCAACATGCTGCATCGCTGTTCATTCAAGACTCCCATCTGAAAACTATGCCATTATCTGGGCCAGGAGGGAGAATCTTTGCAACGCTCACGTTAGCTGGCTAGACTCTGTGACATTTTTAGCCATTGTGCTGACATGAAATAAGGAAAAACAACCGTCCGTCACCTCTTTCATACTGAAGTGGGTGGAGCATCACCAGGGGTTGCTAGGTGACGGGGCGGGACAAAGGTTGGGGTTGTGGCTGCGGTTTGTGACGTCACAAACCGCAGGAAGTGAGAAACGAAGTGTTTCTATCAAAGATAAATAAATATACTTAGAGTAAATAAACCACTGGGGGCATTTTTTGGCCCTAGCACAGTTTTTTTTATGAAGTACATACCCAAAGTTGAGTAAAAAAAAACATTAAAAAGTGAATTTTGAATATGTGGTCCCCTTTAAAAAGCCATCAACAGCAGCACCCATAAGAAATAGATGCTCCATAGCAGTTCCATTTATGATAACAAAAGCTTGGGAACAACATTGCCTGTCCCCAAGCTTGAGTACGTACAGATACTCTGTTGCTGCATCTTCAAGATCCTCCACCATGTGTGTCCCAACCTGATGGAGGGAAAAGACATAAAGCAAGCCATTAGTGATTTAAAACATAAAGATGAACATTCCCCATTAATAATTTTCTACTGATTCTTGTTTGATACAAAACCTCACTATTGAATATGACACACCTAGGTTTACGTACACTCTAAAAAAGCTAAGTCTGGTCCTCTAGACATTCGAAAAGTTAAAAGTTTTATTTGTAACCTAATGTGTTTGTTTTGTGTTTTAGTGTCAGTGAGGAATAAACTGATGTTCTGACCCGTCCAGAACCCAGTCTGACTGGATGATGGGTCCAGCTGACAGCAGGTTCTGGTTCCAGAGGACCTCCTTGTTAGAAAGTCACACAGACCTGAGTTCAGTTTTCTTGTTTCTCCTCAGAGACTCTGAGAGCAGACACGATGCGTTCAGGGACACCTCTGAAGTGTAGGACACTATTGTTTTTATGATGGTTTCACTTCATCAAAGTGAACTCCAGTTCATGTTCAGGTGAGAAGAGATCCTGAAGAAACTGAGTGACATGATTGAATCTGAGGAGATTTCACACCAACTTCACTTTATTAAAGATTGTTCTGATGTTTGAACAATAAAACCTCAGAGCCTCCTCACCTACAGGACTGGACCCAACCAGACCCTGTGGAGCTCCAGCTGTGTCCAGCGGGCCTGTTCTCAGAACCTCCCTCACAGCTGCAGCAGCTGGAAGGAGCTGTAACTGTGAGAAGTTTCAGGCCATGAGGAGAGAGCGTGTTGAAGAGAACAAGCTGGACTGAAGAAACGTGGAGGCTGAAGGAACGACACCTTTGTCTTGGTGTGACTTCAAGAGTCTGTTTCCACGGTTCAGAACCAGGAGACGAGGAGTTTGGACCTTCATGGAGGATCTGATGAAGTCATTGTAAGGATGGCTCGTCCTGTTGGTCAGTTCTGTCCCCCTTGTGATGTTTTCCTATTAGTCAGTTTGTACTTCATGTTTCAGGTTTGGTTCCCCAGTCTTGTCTGTTAGTTATAGTTAGTTTTAGTTAGTTATAGTTAGTTTTAGTAATTAGTTTCCTAATTCAGTCTCCCATGTTTATGCTTCCTTCATCCTCTTCCTGTAGTCAGCTCCTAGTCTGTTAATTTATTAGTTTCCCTTCTAGTTTAGTCATGTTTCTGTCATCCTAGTTACTTTCATGTTTTAGGTTTAGCTTCCCGTTCCTGCTCTGTCTTAGTTAATTGTCCTCAGGTGTTTGAGATCGTCTCGTCTTGTCTGTGTGTATATAAGCCCTGTTCTGTGTCTCAGTTATTGTCGCGTCGTCGTTAGGTACAGCCTGGTCTTGTCTTGGTCCCGTCCTGATGGTTCTGTTCACATGTAAGTTTTGCTGCCATGCCAGCTCTTTGATTTATGATTATTAAAGTGTTTATTTTGTACCTCTGAGTCTGAGTCCCTGCCTGCACAACTGGATTCGTACCTGCTCTGTGTAAATCCTGACAGTCATGAAGGTCCTCTTCATCCTCTTAGGTCCACACAGGAAGTGTGTGTCCATCTTCATGACTTTGGGGCTTCTTGCTGTTGGACTTGGACAGATGACCTCTGCTTCACCCTCCAGTTGCCCTTGGGTGGTGTTGGCTCAGGGCAGCTGGAGGGTTTAGAGCACCAGCTCTTACTTTAGTTCAACTTCTCCTTCTTGTCTCCAGTTTTTGGGAGGAGTAGATGTTGTGGTGGTGGACTAGATTACACTTTGTGTGTTCCTCCTCTAATCAAGGCAGGTTGCAGGTTCAAATCCTATTTGCCCAGAGGGCCTGAAAGCGGGCAGGCTGGATCTGGACAGAGAAGGTGGAAGTGGAGCTCGGACCTCCTGGAACATTCTGGATCAACGACAGGAGAAACCCCTGGTGGAGCTTTGATGAAAGTGGATTTTGATGGAAGGAGTCTGAGGTTGTCGGGCACAGATCAGGACCAGAAACATCTGGATCTGGGACCAGAAACATCTGGATCTGGGACCACATTTAACTCTTTGGACCCTCTGATGTGGCTCTTTTACACATTATTTATTTATTTATCCTCTTTATAATGTTTCCATGTGGTGAATAAGTCATATTTGTACAGACGTGCTGTCTGGAAACTTTCTTTTCTCAGCATCATCCAGCTCCTCTCAGCTGCAGCGCCTCTGTGTGACCACATGGGGGCGCTGTAAGAGGACTGCAGCAGTCTGGTTGGTCCTCATCAGTGATGTTCTCCTGCTGGACATGATGGAGGAAACTACCAAGCAGACAGCAGCTTCTTCTTTTCTTGATTCCAGGACAACAAACAGAATCAGCTCCTCCTGTCTCGACACTGAAACATGTTTTTAAAGAGAAGCTGCAGCTCAACACACACGTGTCCTTTTTATAGATTACAGCTGTTTCACTTCACATGTTTCAGAAGGATGTGAAATAAATAAATATATTTTAGTTTTGTGTCTCTGAAGTGAAGGTCAGAAAAGAAGCAGAGGTCCATGAATCATGGAGGTGATGAAGACGAGGAGTCACCAGAATATAGAAGACTTGAAGAATCCAGTCCTGAATGTGACGTTTTACAAACCAGCTGAAGCTTCTGAAGGTTTTATTAACTAGAAACTGTTCAAACATCAGACTTCCTCTGAAGCTGAACACTTCTAGAGAACATTCATTTGAGGTGAAAGTTTCATCGTCAACATTTTAATTTTTGTTCACACTAGTTTAGTGTTTAGTTTGTCTTATACATTACGATATATCTTAAAATAATAAAACAATTGAACTTCACTGATCAAGTGCAGATTTATGTGAAGTTTGATCAATTAAAAATGTAAAGGAAATGTGGACACCTTGTAACAGCTGTTTACACTAACTGTTCAGAGTTATGTGATAAATGTTGACCGACCTCAATCAAAAGAATAATCTGAGTTCTTCAACAATATTCTGTTCCCCTCGCTCCAACAAAGACAAGAATCTGGTCAGTTAAAATCACAATTCAGTAACGTTTATTTTCTGTTTGAATAATGACAATATGAAATTATGGCAAATATGAAATATAATAACAGTGTTATGTCAAAAGGGTAAATATTAAATAGCTTAAGACTTTTAGAAGAGGTGTTATCTAAAATTTAGGACTAAAGTTTTAGCTCTAACGTTAAAATTTAGGTCAACTTTCTCTCAGATTCATGAACTTAAATGACATGTAAGAAAACAGTTGTCACTTGTTGTTCTCATCAGAAGGAAGATGTTTGTCCTACCAGGAGACGTCCATCTCTCATTACCACAATGGATGTGATGAAGTGAGGCAGGAGGTTCACGTTGTCACTGGAAGAGGGATGTTATTCCTTGAGGGACCACGTCTCTTCCAGCAGGCGGTTGTGCCTCATCACTCACGGGGTGTTTGAGGGTTACCAGGACTTTTCTCCATCTCTCAGCTGACTGGATCGGAGTCCTCATGGACTTCTGGGCTGGCTCAGAGCAAACTCTCCACCAGGACATCCCACTTCTGCCAGCTTCGGACAACTTCTCCCCCTGAGACCGCTCTCCAACTCTGACCTTACGTGTCAGAGAACCAATCAAAATGCAGCTACCAACAGAGTGGGTGTGAACCAGCTGCATATCATTAATTTTAATGACACCCTCCTCTTAAAATCTCAGAGGGGAACAATACGTTTGTTGACATGATACAGACAAACCTTGTTTTGTATCACACCGTTCTCTTAGAAAATGTAAGTTTGGTTCCTGACACATTGAAAACAGTGGGTTACTTCCATCGTTACTACGGCAACTACAGTTCTGTTATCCCGAGGCCATGCTAGGGTTCTGTCATTTGTTGATACTGAATTCTCTTGGACACTGAATGTCTGTTCCTTGCCAGCAAAGATTAGCACAAAGGGTTATTATTAACACAGAAGGTTAATGATTATAGTCAGTCTGGAGCCAGGGTGGTCCAGGATGTCGACTCATCCTGACTTGGAGATTTAGCCCAGTGGGGTAGAAGAGATGTGTCTCTGAGGATGTTTTGTCTTTTGAGGGATGCTGGTTGGACGTTACATTCCCCCACTTGCGATTTACAACTTGGGTACCTTGTTGGTGAATCACAACTAACAGCGTCCTTGCTTTAGGAGTATTCCAAAGAGTCACAGTTGATAGTTCCAAAAATAAACAGGAAGTTGAGGGTATTCCACAAACTCCAGCTACAAGTACTTGGGTGTGCACCTGAACGACAACCTCAGCTGGAGCATCAACACCACCAGCCTGATGAAGAAAGATCATCAGAGACTCTACTTCCTCAGGCGGCTGAGATGGAAGTTCAGTCGTCACCTCCTTCTACAGGGTGCAGTGGAGAGCATCCTGTGCTCCAGCATCATGGAGTGGCATGGAGGCTGCACAGCTGCAGAAAGAAAAGCTTTCAGGATGGGAAGAGAAACATCTTTAGCTTCAGAATAGAAGTCCACTTGTTTTGTTTTTTAACCTTCTTTTAGGTCAAAGTCCAGAAGACCTTTCTCTTCAACACTTGAACTTCTGCTTGGGTTTTGTTTCTAGTTTTATTTTTTACTAACATATTTCTGAAAATGAAAAGGATCAAATAGACGACCCACACAGCTGTTAATGAACACACTGAGATGAGAGACCAGTCTTTCCTCGGTCCTCTGGTTCTGGAGTCCAGGTGTGTCTGTGGAGCTGCTCAGCAGCTGCTGTGAAGGAAATGACAGGTTCTAACATCTGGTCTGTTTCAACTTGAATCTAATGAGTTTTGTTCATGTCAACAATTATCAAGAGTTTAATCATGAAGACAATTTAAATTCTTCTCACCAGAGACGTTCACACGACACATTCCAGAACCAGAACCATCTTCTGTCTTCACTTGACACCTGTACAGACCAGAGTCCTCCGTCCTGAGTGAGGACAGGTGGAGTCTGATGCGTCCTTCTCTGAGGACGTCTCCGTCCCTCTGGACTCGTCCTGCAAACTGTTCATCCTGAGCCTCTGACACCTCAACACCTTCATGGAGCAGATACAGGAGTGACTCTCTGAGAGGAGCTAACAAGCTGCAGTAGATGAACAGGTGTCTCCAGGATGTCTCAGGTGTGGTGGTGAAGGTCCACTCCAGGTGATGTTGTGGTTCTGCTCTGCCTGATAGGAGCTCTGGGTCACGTTCACTACAAATGTTGCTGCTGAGGAGACAGAGAGGAGCAGACACACTGACAACTGGAACATGGGAGGCTTGAAACTGCATCTACAACAAGAACTGAATGTTCTGGACTGAACCTGAAGGTCCAAACTGACCACAGAGACACGAGCTGAGGATGAGGAGCAGCACCACCCTGCACACCATCTTCATCTTCTTCATGCAGCTGGAGGACTGATGAGGAGAAAGAAGTGTCAAAGACAAACAGCGCCATCTTGTGGACAACAACAACAACTAGAGATTTATTAGGAGCAGCTGGAACATGGAAACTGGATCAGAACATCTGGAAGAAGCTCCCAGTTGTGACCAGTTCAAGTCAGTCAGAAAGAGTTCATTCTGATTTCTGCTCTGTACTCAGGAAAGTTCACACATCACTTCATCTCACATCATGCCTCTACAAACACCTGCAGGTTGGAGCTTCATCCTGTGACGTCACTAGGGTTAGGGTTAAAGCTTAAAACCAAACACGTTTCCAGATGTGTTACAGATGTGAACTAAAAGCTGACACCACTGAATTATGTTGTAAACTTTATATTTCTATTTCTCTAACAGAAAGATCAAAAGCAATTCCTATCACAAAATGACAACAATTGAATAACAAGCTGACTGAAGAGTTTAAGGTCACAACTTTATAATAAATGTTGTTCAGTCTGTTCCACTGAGGAAGATGAAGTTTCCTCCACTGTGGATGAACACATGAAGATGAATGTGTGTTTTCTTCCAAAGAGCTCCAGGTTGAACATTGTAGAGCTGAATCAACAACTTAATGATGACATGTTTCCATGAAGTCTTCTAGAAGCAGCATGAGTTCAACAAGTGTCAGGAAGGACAGAAACTACTTAGTGGAGGACATCTGCTGATGGACAACCAGGAGGACCAGGACATCTGCTGATGGACAACCAGGAGGACCAGGACATCTGCTGATGGACAACCAGGAGGACCAGGACATCTGCTGATGGACAACCAGGAGGACCAGGACATCTGCTGATGGACAACCAGGAGGACCAGGACATCTGCTGATGGACAACCAGGAGGACCAGGACATCTGCTGATGGACAACCAGGAGGACCAGGACATCTGCTGATGGACAACCAGGAGGACCAGGACATCTGCTGATGGACAACCAGGAGGACCAGGACATCTGCTGATGGACAACCAGGAGGACCAGGACATCTGCTGATGGACAACCAGGAGGACCAGGACATCTGCTGATGGACAACCAGGAGGACCAGGACATCTGCTGATGGACAACCAGGAGGACCAGGACATCTGCTGATGGACAACCAGGAGGACCAGGACATCTGCTGATGGACAACCAGGAGGACCAGGACATCTGCTGATGGACAACCAGGAGGACCAGGACATCTGCTGATGGACAACCAGGAGGACCAGGACATCTGCTGATGGACAACCAGGAGGACCAGGACATCTGCTGATGGACAACCAGGAGGACCAGGACATCTGCTGATGGACAACCAGGAGGACCAGGACATCTGCTGATGGACAACCAGGAGGACCAGGACATCTGCTGATGGACAACCAGGAGGACCAGGACATCTGCTGATGGACAACCAGGAGGACCAGGACATCTGCTGATGGACAACCAGGAGGACCAGGACATCTTCAGGACCAGGACCGAAGCTGGATGACAGCAACACAGACTCTCAGTTTCTGGCAGCAGCAGAAAATAACAGTTTTATTTGTTTGATTGTGTCTTAGTGGACTGAAAGCAGGAGCTGGATGAAGCTCTGGTCATGATGCTGGTGAAGGACTCTCAGCCTTTTACTGTTGTGGACGATCCAGGCTTCAAAGAGTTTGTGGGGAAGCTTGACCCCACATACACTCTGCCTTCCAGACAGGCTCTGAAGAAGATGGTGGAGGAGAAATATGAGGAGGAGAAGACCAAAGCCAAGGCTCAACTGCTGAGCGTGGAGGGAGTGAGCCTGACCTCTGACCTCCATGAACATGGATGCTCATCTGGCAGTAACTTGTCATTGTGTCCTGGATAATATGAAGATGGCCACTTTACTTTTAGGAGTGCTGCCTTTCCCCCAAGACCACAGTGCTGAAAACATCACAGCTGCTCAGAGGTCTCTGATGGTGGAGTGGGGACTTGAGTTGAAGGTTCAATGCCTGGTGACTGATGCTGCTGCAAACATGGTCTCCACTGCAAAACTAGCCATGCAACATGTTTGCATTGCACGTACATTAAATTTGGTGGTTTAAAAAAAATCCCTGGATCAAACGCCTGGCCTAGAAGATCTGCGCACAAAGGCACGGAAAGTGGTGACTTATTTTAGGTCGAGCACTAATGGAAAAGAAAAACTGAAACATGTGCAACAGCAAATGAACTGTGCGGTGATGAAGCTCATTCAGGAGGTGGACACGCGCTGGAACAGCACCTTTTTGATGCTGCAGTGATTGTACAACGAGAGGCAGACAGTCGGGGCAGCTCTGGCATCACTTAAGACAGATGTTCATCCTCTCTCTTCTGAGGAATATGAAACAATCTCAGCGTATCCAAGTGCTCTCCACATTCTATGATCTGATGTTACAGTCCAGAAAAGACCCAAAATGCTGCACGGAAACTTACAGCTGAATGTGCAGCAGTGGTGAGGCACACACGAGATGATCATTCACCTCAACCAGCAACAAACACACAAAATCCATCCTCCACAGACAGCTGAGTTGGTAACTATGAACACACACAGAAACTTGTCCGTGTTCACAGTGGTGGTTCTAGACCAGTTGTACTGGTGGGGCCTAGCTGGGGCCAGAGGTTTTGTCAGAGGGGCACGTTCATCTCGGAGAAAAAGACAGATTCAAAATCTTACTTGACTCTTTTATTTTTAAAGCAGTGATTAACCATTGTAACCAAAGAAAATGGTTTAAAAAATCAAATGAGAAAAATATAAAACATTTTACAGACAGTATTTGTATTGACTGAAGAAAATATATTAATAAGCAAATAAAATGATAATGAAAATAACTGTTAGGTGAAGTCTTGGTTCAGTTTCTCAGTCCAAAATTATATAACAACATTGGCTGCCCTACTATCACAGCAACTGTATTCTGCGATTTTGATGATTTCTGGCAAACCGATCAACAAATGAGTCAAGATTCAGATTTTGTGTTAGCAGGATTTAATTGTAACTAAGAAATTTATCCAACATTAATAAAACTTACCTCAAGTTGCCTTTTTGGACATGCATGAATATATTTGTAATATACACAGTACTTGTCTGTATGAAAGATGATTAATCTTCTCTTGGCGGTGCAAATTCTGCTAATACAAAACATGTAACTACTTAAAACTTTTAAGTAGTTACTTTCACCCAGTCTCTTTTTCATCACAAGCTTCCAAAAGCCAACAATTATGTTTGTATTCTGCATCTGTCTGTTAGCAAAATATCTAATAAACAACTGAACAGATTTTGATTAAACTTTCAAGAAATAATCACTGAATGGCTCTCTAAGACTGGTTGACTTTTAAAGTACATCCAATTCAAGATGGCTGCCACAGATAACTGAACTTAAACAACACAATATTCAGAGAGTCAGAGTCAGAGAGTCTTTATTGTCATTTGCACCGCATGTGGTACATGTGATGAAAACAAGATTATGTACACGGGGTCCCAGTTACATCCAACAACAAATGCAAGAGAAAAACAGTAATAACATCTAGGATTAACTAAGAGAAACATCAACTAGTAATACACTAAGCCCTAATGTAGTAGAAAAACATCATTATAAACAGCAGCACGAACATGAGTCTTTATGAGCAGATGGTCACAGATGAACACAGCAACAAGAAAACAGATCAGCATCAGCATGATGTGATATTTCACAGTGATTATTCTTATTTATTTATTCATGAGTCTAACAGCCTCAGGGTAGAAGCTGTTCCTTAGTCTAGTGCAGGGGTCTGCAACCTTTATTACCAAAAGAGCCATTTCGCCCCTCTTCTGCCAAAGAAAAATAGTCTGGAGCCGCAACACATAACATAACTTGTAAAAATTGTAATCTTATTTTAAACATTTACTGAACCTTATTTTTTGTTACAGAAAAGAGCTATAAGAGTAATTACCAGAAAAAACTATTGCCACCCATCTAGTACATTGTTTCATCAATTGAAGTTGTTAAAATTCAGTGACTTGGTGGATTATAATATTTTGTCTGTCATGTATAGAGCCCATAAAAAAGAATTACCATGTAATATCCAAATACTTTTTGTTAAACTTCAAAGCTGTTATAATTTAAAGGGAGAAGACATTTTTGTTAAACCTAAATACTGTACAGAACAAGTTCGAGGGGTCGGTCAAGCTCCATTCAGGGAATTGGTTTGTGGAATGTTTTGGAGACTGAAATTAAAAATGCTGCTTAATTATTTTTATTTAAGAAATTAATGAAAACCAAATTATTACAGAAATATATATGAATTAGTTTTTTGCGTGTCATTTTGTAATTCGATAATTAGGATTTATTTTCTATTTGGTTACTTATTTGAGGATTTTTTTGTTTGTTTGTTTGAACTGACTGTTTGAAAAAGGGGGCAGATATAAAAAAAATTTCTTCACTCTGCCACCCTTCATTTTATTTCTTGATATTGTATTGTTACATTTGTGATTTTTTTGTGTGTTACATTTTAAAATGAATAAATTTAATACAAAAATAAATAAACTGTTACAACCACTGAAAACAACAAACAGAAGTGCAATGAGATCTGTGCTCCCCTCATACTGTGCCCCATCAGTAGACACTGACACCAGGTGACTGGTGCTTATTCCTTTAGTTTTTAGACAACTCACAACAGCCCCACAAATGTCCTGGCCCCGTGTTTGGCCCTTCAGGGGTAGGAGTTCTATCAGTTCCTCATGCGGCCCATCAGCATTCACATATCATCTGCATAAAAGTGCTGTCTGCTCAATATCGTTTGCATCACTTGACTCATCACAGGCAATTGAAAAAACTTGAGCTGAATTGATGTCACAAATTTGCTTACTGTTTGTTGCTATTTTAATGGTCCTGTCCTTAACGGTCTTTGCAGAGAGAGGCATTTCTCTAATTTTCTGAACAATTTCATCTTTATTCTTTTTTTATTTTTTTATTTTTTTAGATGGCCTCCCTTCTCACCTAAAGCATCCTCTCACACGATACAAATTTTTTTATTAATTTTTTTTGTAGAGAGAAAGGAAAGACAGAAAGTAAGACAACAAAACAACAATTATCCACACAAAAAAAAGCATGCAAGGCAAACATATCAATCCTGCAAATGACAGAAAACAGCAACACATGCATAAAGAATAATAACATTCAGACAGCGAGATGCAGATGGGGATCAGCTCCCCCCGCATGATCCACGGCTCTGGAAGCGGTGCGGGTGGGGGGGGGGTAAGTTGACCCCCGCACCGCACTGCTCCCAGGGACCGCATGATCTGCGGCTCTAAAAGCAGCAAGATCCAGACGTGGGGCCAGTTCTTCCCGCTGCAGGGAAGAACTGGCGCGCGCGCGGGGAGGGGGGGGATTTGTCAGCTTTCTCCCCCACCCGCACCGCTTCCAGAGCCGTGGATCATGCGGGAGAAGCTGACCCCCGTCTGCATCTCGCTGTCTCTAGAGCCGCGGATCATGCGGGGGAGCTGAAACACCCCCCTCCTCCCCCGCGCGCCAGCATCTCGCTGCTTGAGGGACCGAGACAGCATGATCTGTGGCTCTGGAAGCAGCGCGATGCGGCGGGGGAAGATGACAGTTTCACACCTCGATGCTTCACCTATTTACAGTAGTAAATAAATAGAAATAATAATAATATATATACAAAAGTTAAACTTACATTTTCATGCTTTTTTATTTATTTATTTGTCAAGTGCAAGGCCAAAGGGAGCCACTACAAGGAGGCTAAAGAGCCGCATGCGGCTCCGGAGCCGCGGGTTGCCGACCCTTGATCTAGACTAATAGAAGAATATATAAAACTAAGTTTGAGCTTTGTGAAACGTTTTTCTGATTTGTGAAACTTGACCAAAGTTAGTTTTTCATCATTTTTAGGCTACTGGACCATATTTGACCCGGTCTAGCTCAAAAACCACAAGACCTGGACTCTTCAAACCAGGACTATATTAATCTAGACTAATAGAAGAATATATAAAACTAAGTTTGAGCTTTGTGAAACGTTTTTCTGATTTGTGAAACTTGACCAAAGTTAGTTTTTCATCATTTTTAGGCTACTGGACCATATTTGACCCGGTCTAGCTCAGAAACCACAAGACCTGGACTCTTCAAACCAGGACTATATTAATCTAGACTAATAGAAGAATATATAAAACTAAGTTTGAGCTTTGTGAAACGTTTTTCTGATTTGTGAAACTTGACCAAAGTTAGTTTTTCATCATTTTTAGGCTACTGGACCATATTTGACCCGGTATAGCTCAGAAACCACAAGACCTGGACTCTTCAAACCAGGACTATATTAATCTAGACTAATAGAAGAATATATAAAACTAGGGATGTGCCGATCAGGTTTTTTGAAACCGATACCGATACCGATCACCTATGTGTGACGATCACCGATACCGATCAAAAAACCGATTGCCTATATGTGAGCCGATCACATAAACCGATCACCGATCAAATGGCTTACCTGTAATTTATGAGTGCTGCTTCTGGCTACAAGATCTGAAAACTTTTCAGATCTTGTAGCCAGAAGCAGCACTCATGTTATTTTCAGAACCATAAAATCACCATAATTCAGACAAAAACATATTTTAAAAATATGTTTTTGTCTGAAAAACTTTAAAAATATTATTTTTACTAATTTATTTCAGAGAACAAAGTAAATAAAAGTAATTATCAACTGCATTATCAAAGAAAAATGTTTACATTACTAACTTTCAATAAATAAAAAAAAAGGTATTTTATTGTTTAAAAAAAAAAACACATCTATTACTTCATATAAAAAACTAAAATACCCCATTTGCTACTTAAAGCTGCACTGTTGGCTGTTTTTACAAATGGCTTTATAAATACGTAAAGTATCATTATTATTTTTTTTAAATAATTTCGTGCTTTTTTGAACAACTTCCTGCGGGAACCAGGTGGCGGTAATGCGCTTAATATGAGTTCGCCAACCGCCATTAAACTCTATAGAAGAAGAAGAAGAACCAGGAAATACCGCCTCCACACTCGGCAGTCGGCTTTTGGAGGACTGTTTCTCCCATAAGAGGATGCCTCATACGGATAAATTAACTGGAAACACTCCCTGAACTCTGTGAATGTCTCAGGACTGGAGCAGCAGCCGCGAGCGCTCCGCCGAGCGCTCACACAGCACCGCGCGAGACCAGCAGCTCATGGTATGAGCTAAGGCTAACATGCTAAACCGGACCTGCAGCAGACAGCCGGCTTTGTGCGATCAGAGGTTCCTGGAGCTCGCCTCGATGTCGGACTGGAAGCAGAAGATATCGGGGGACACCCAGCTAACTTGGAATAACAAAGCCGACAGCCTTTTTGAAGCCGCAGCTAAACTGGACTGCCCGTAACTGCGCAGCGGAGCGGACTCGGTGGAGCTACTCGGTGGAGCTACATGCTAACAGGTGTTGCTTATGGCGGCGCTGGCAGACGGCTTTTGGTAAGTTATTAAAACGTATTAAAACATTTTAATGACGAATTAGGTTTGTTGTGTTGAAGGACTTCGTTGAAATTCTTCCACGAGGTACTTTTTCGTCGCACGTTTTGCAGTTAGCAAACTTCGCATCACAGGCTCTGTGATCGGTAATTGAAGGCAAAAGCCGATCACATCCGCTTTAATGATTATCGGTGACGATTGATCGGTTTCCGATCGATCGGCACATCCCTATATAAAACTAAGTTTGAGTTTTGTGAAACGTTTTTCTGATTTGTGAAACTGGACCATATTTGACACGGTCTAGCTCAGAAACCACAAGACCTGGACTCTTCAAACCAGGACTATATTAATCTAGACTAATAGAAGAATATATAAAACTAAGTTTGAGTTTTGTGAAACGTTTTTCTGATTTGTGAAACTGGACCATATTTGACCCGGTCTAGCTCAGAAACCACAAGACCTGGACTCTTCAAACCAGGACTATATTAATCTAGACTAATATAAGAATATATAAAACTAAGTTTGAGCTTTGTGAAACGTTTTTCTGATTTGTGAAACTTGACCAAAGTTAGTTTTTCATCATTTTTAGGCTACTGGACCATATTTGACCCGGTCTAGCTCAGAAACCACAAGACCTGGACTCTTCAAACCAGGACTATATTAATCTAGACTAATAGAAGAATATATAAAACTAAGTTTGAGCTTTGTGAAACGTTTTTCTGATTTGTGAAACTTGACCAAAGTTAGTTTTTCATCATTTTTAGTCTACTGGACCATATTTGACCCGGTCTAGCTCAAAAACCACAAGACCTGGACTCCAGGGCTTAAAGACTTCCTGCACCCAGCCTGATTTCAGGCTTTTGACCAAACTGTAAAAAAAAAAAAAAACTGTTCACCTCAGCTTAACTTTGATGGACAGCGATTACATCCAATCACATTGGAGATCGCGGTGTTTTGACCAATCAAAATCCGGAAGGCGGGTCTTACAAGCAAGCACGTTTGTCTGCAGCTTCACAGTCTTTTTTTTTTAGTTGTTTTTGCTGCAGGGCAGTTCTCTGGGGCACATATTTTTACATTAAGTTCAGATACATTGAAACCTCATGTAGGTTCCGCTCATTCTCAATCAGTTCATCTGGACAGT
>JBBPBX010072006.1:5934-18172 GCA_038048925.1 Garcialebias charrua
TATATATATATATATACATATATATATATATATATATATATATATATATATATATATATATATATATATATACATACATACACATTCCTCCTTTTAACAAAGTATCAAAAAACTAGCAAAACATTATAAGGTAGACGTATAAAATCAAAGACAGGAACAAATCTGCATTGGTTTTTGCCAGGATTCCAACAGATTCTGAAAACCATTTAGAGAAGTCAAGGTCGAGAGCTTCAGATCTTTTTGTAAGATATTCCATGAAGCAGGAGCGGAGTAGGAGAAGGCCCTTTTTCCAAGTTCAGTCCTCACTGACGGAACACTGCAGGTAATCATGTCCTGAGAGCGCACGCTGTAGCTGCACTCACGCAAAGACATGTAGGAGGAGATGTATGAGGGCAGCAGACCAAGAAGTGATTTGAAGATGAAAATGTACCAGTGGAAGAGTCTGCGTGAGGTTAATGATGTCCAGTTAACCAGTGAATACAGGGTGCAGTGGTGGGTACGATAATCACAACCAGTTATGAATCTTAGTGCACCATGATAGACAACATCCAACATCCGCAGGGTGCTTGTAGGAGCATTCATGTAGAGAATGTCACCGTAATCAATGGAGGGAAGGAAAGTCACAGATACAAGGCGTTTCCTAACATTCAGTGATAGACATGATCTGTTTCTGAAAAAGAAACCCAGTAAATTTAGCTTTGGCAGCCATCTTGAATTTTTTTTAAATGCATTATTTATTGGCCATTGCTCTCAGCTACCACCACACCAAATGTCAGCTCAATATCTCTAAAAATGGCTGATTTACAGTGTTTTTTTTTTTAGCTCAGGTGGCCATCTTGGAAATTTGACTTGCAACCAGTCTATGAAAAATGGCTAATAAAAATTGTGTTTGAAAATTACATTGTCATGGTAACTTAAAATGCCAATAAAAGTAACAGCACCGAGCCAGTCGTTTTGATACAACATTTGTGGTGGTAAACATTAATGTTCATGTTGCATCAAAGTTGACAGAAGAGTAAGATATAAAGTTAAGAAACCCTTGTCAGGTGGATAATAATAGGTGCTGCCTTATAAGGCAGTCCCCAAAAATATTTTCAAAATATTTTGAACATTATAAAGTACATTACACAAAAGTCACAACACACAATTCCCAATGAGCTGAGCGTTTGGGTTTGTTAATGATTAAAATGGCACAAAAACAAGTATTTTGATTAAAAAAAACACAAAGAAAGGAAACTATGAACATAATTTTTAATGCTGACTTAGCATTCCCACAACTGTCCACAGAGCATTTGAAAGTGTTTAGTGCCCGTTTTCCTGCTTCGTGTTGTTTCTAATGGACCCATGTAACATCCAATTAGAATGGGAACCCATCAGAGTAGACCGATAAAGACTTGGGGATCTACTTTAGTCATTTACTGCAAAGTGGCAAGTTCAACTCAGTGAGCCTTTTATAGAGTACACCAGCTGGGTAAACAAATTAATTGTACAGCTACGGTTTCCCAGTACATCGACGGAGCCCGGGGCAATCATACATCAGACAGAGTGATAGTGATAGTCTCCACCAGAAAATAGAGGGGTCCTACCACTAAAGATGGGCAACCTCAAAGGACCCATTGACTACTGGAATTCATACTTATCTCGCCTCTCATGTGCACTGTTCTGCTTCTGTTGGCTGATAAAATGGTGCAGCTAAACAGAAAAAGAGCCCCAAGAGTTTCTTGTGATATCGATGCATAACACATGTTAATGTAAAACTTGATGAAATTAAGCGTTTTTATTTATATATGTTTGTGTTGCATGTATGAACAAGAAAGAGTCTTTTTAATGGTTTGATTATTTTATTTTTTATTCGTCATATGCACAGCCCAGCCAATGTCAATGGCGTCTTCTTTAGCCGGTAGTTGGACCAGATTGGTTCAGTAATTACTGAAGTAAATGGATGGATGGAGCTTATTTAGTGCCATAACCTGCAGCACCAGAGATGCTAGCTCTATGCATCTGTTCTTGTGTGTGTGTTTCTGTATATGACTGCACATTACATCATAAGCAGGAGAAATGGTGTGTGCTCCACAGCATGCAAAAATGGAAACGAGTCACTTTAGGTTCAAATTAGGTTAGAAGGTTGTTAAGCTTGTACAGCTGAGTGCAGTTTGCTCGCACCTCTCACGAGTTATTTGCTTGGATGATAACATTTTTAATACCTAACTTCTAATTTTAGGCTTTAGAGTAATATTTAATATGTGCTTATAGTCTGATATGAAGTTTTATTGCTGCCATTTAAGTCTTATTAGAAGAAAATAAGCAATTCACTGTGGGAAAAAATACAGAACTGAAATGTACAGAATTCAGCATGTATTCCTATAATCAAATGAAGGGTCTAACATTTCTTAAAGAAATGTGCATCGCCTGCCATCTGGAATGTAAATTTTTAAAGAAAGATTGAGTGACATAATGCTCAGTATGTTTACAGGAAAATGATTTCTGGTGAAAATGGAAGAGTTTTGTTGCGTTTGTTCTGTTCATTTACACGACAATAGCGAATGTTTTCTCTGACAACGGCACAATTTGAGAACGAGTTCCAGAGTGCAATGGTTCAAAAACGTTCCGGTGTCCGTTATTGTGTAAACAGAAAAAAATAAGATATTTTCTGTTAAGGAATCCCTGGGTCATGCACATTATGATGCAAAACATAACGGCTTCCTACAATTCACAGAAGAAGAAACTATCGACAATTGCGGATACCAGAATATTGTTTGTGCTTCTAATTCTTATAAGTCTATAAATCTAATTTCCTTGGATTGCGTTCAGTTTGGACATCACCTGGGCTTTTGTAATGGTGGTTTTCTTGTGAGAGAATGTTAGAATGTTTATAACTTTTTTTTACGCATGCGCATTAGTGTTTCAAGTTTCAAAGAACGTAGCAACAACTAGTGGTGTGGCAAGGGAATTACACCTTTTCCACGTCTGCCGTTGCTGTGTAAACAGGGATTGCAATTAAAACGTTTTCATGTAAATGTGTTAATAGAAATGGTCCTCCTTTATCATGTGAACAGCTAGTTTTGAATGTCAACAGCAAACTGGTTGATCCACTATGAGAAGGTGCTATTTATAAGACATTGCTGAACACAGCTCCTCAGACTGAAGAAGTGTTTCAGACAAAAGATGAAACGTTTCTACAATTTTTTTGTTTTTTCACCCGTCCAGAGGACCTGACAACTTTTTCAGGTTAATAGCAATGTGGAAAACTTTCGTTTCCATCGGATCACTGTCCTGTAAACAGGGCCCTTCCAAGGGAACAGATCTAGGGGAAACACTGCACAGTATACTCATATCTAATCCCCGTAACCGCAATTCACTCTCAAGCTGTAATGGTGACATACCCTTACACATACTGACCATTTCAGCTCTGTGACTACCCCCCATAGCAGCTCAGATGTGAAACAGGAACATGTTGAGTTCAAACCACCATGTTGCCTCGATCCTTACATGAACCTCACAGAGACAGCAAGAAGGTGCCTCAGTTTGTCTTGTAAAAGAAGCTTTTGCTATTTAATACTATAAATGTTTAACAGATGTAATTTTATTAAAACTCTGAACAGAGAGATGATTCAGATGATAGAAATGTTTGATTTTATTGAAACAAATACACCCTGGACAGCGAGGGAAAGGCTGTCATGTTTGTGCACCCATCAGGCTTGAATCTGATGACAGCTGGAGGTTTGTGTACCTCTGTCTGTCAGCTGCAATTAAATGTGACTGAAACCACTTTGTTTGTTGAATGTAGAAATTTTAATTTAAGTTAGTTGTGCCTCTATTATGGCTCTTTTTTCCCCCCCATTTACAGCACATCAGTCATATGGGCACAGACAGGGTATGGATTTATACACAATTCTGTTTTTATCTGATCTCTGTAGCAAACAGTTGTTATTCTCAATTTGAAAAGATGTCAGACACTTCAGTGCATGTGTACACTCTGATAAATGACCAATCTCAATGCACACACAAAAGAATGTTTTGTTTCATGTCTGTCTGTCACTGCAAATTCCCAAGGCTGCATTGATAAGCCTCTGCTTGTGTTTACAGAATACACACCTAGTCAGAAAATGCCATGCAATGGGCACCGCCACAGTTGTTTGCAAAAACAGTATTGTGTCTACGTAGCTCAAAAGGCATAGGCACAGTACAAACATTTATATATGTAGAAGGTATGATATACAGTGATTTATACATCACCACGTACTCTGTTTTGGAATCAGATATGTTGGAGCAGTGAAAGATCTAAGTTAGTGGTGTCCAATCCTGGTCCTCGCGGGCCACTATCCTGAATAATTTAGAGGTTTCTTTACTTTGAAACACCTGGTTTGAATGAATGAGTAATCAACATGTTTCTGCAGAGCATGAAGACCTGCTGAAGAGCAGAGAAACAACTCAAACATGTAGCTAGTGGCTATAGAGGACCTGGATTGTACACCACTGATCTAAACTGTGCACAACAGTGATGCTTTAGGGCCAACGTTGGGACCTTATGGTCTAAAAGGCAACAGGTCCCCTCTGATGGAAAATAACTGAACTGGGTATTGTAAAGACAATGTGAAAATCTTGGAAATTAAACAGCTAGCTAATTAATTATAAGTGCTATGTGTTGTCATCATTGTATGTACTCATACAATGATGAAACTGGTTCTTTGCGTTTAACCCATTACACATAAGATACATCCAGGTGGAGCAGTAGGAAGTGTCTTGCTCAAGGACACTGCGATATGTGGCCATGTGCAGGGAGTCGAACCGCAACGTTCTGGTACCAAGTCGGCTGCCCTGCCTCCACACCATCTCTGCCCATGATAGCAGATAAGGCTAGACCACCAACAAATTATCTCATGGACCTGAGAAATCAAAGTTTTCTGAGGGAAGATTAGATATTTTATAGACACATAAAATACACACAGTAAAGGAAAAATAAATTACTCCATCCATCCATCTTCCCATTATCTTTACCCGTTTCTTCCTTTTCGGGTTACGGGGGTCACAGGTGTCCATATCAAGCAGTCACTGTGTGAGAGGCGGGGTAAGCTCTATTCGCACGGGATTAGTTTTACCTAGGAACCACATGCTATTTGTAATAATTACGGAGATTGTCTGTGTTAGTAATCCCTAGTGAATTGGCCATGGCAGTAAATTGTAAAGTAAAAATTCCCACGCAAATTGCCTACTACTGTATACTGTATTTTGCTGAACTCCGAGGTCCTGTGATTATACTAATCCAATGTGAATAGGCATCTCGGTGATTTGGACAGAAATGGGCAGGATCTGATACATAATGAGGTATTTTTTTGTTTTTGTTTAGCGAAATAATTTGGAAAAATATAGAACAAGGCTATTTTAAATAGGCGGCCGTGGCGTAGTGGTAATGGCAGTCGTCCCCCGATCGGAAGGTTGGAGGTTTGAATCCCGGTTCCCCACACCATGTGTCGTTTCCCTGGGCAAGACACTTAACCCCGAGTTGCTCCCGGTAGGACTGGATGGCGCCTTGCATGGCAGTCTGCTGCTACCGGTGTATGAATGTGTGTATGAATGGGTGGATGGTTGGTATTGTACAGCGCTTTGGGGCCCCTCATAGGGGGCTGGAAAGCGCTATATAAATAAGCTCAATTTACCATTTAAATGAACGCGCTGCACGCTTTGGCTTCTATGCTGCAACTTCCTTCAACGCAAATGACAACAGGTGCGGAGAGGCATGCGTGATCAGCTGACCCATCCATTCATTATATTTACCTGCTTCTTCCTTTTCGGGTAGCAGGAGTCACTGTTGCCCATATTCAGCTATTACTGTGTGAGAGGCAGGGGACACCCTGGACAGATCGCAAGTTCATTCAACCGGCGGGTCAGCGGACGCATGGCCGCTCACGCGTACGGCCAGTGACAGTTATCCATCTAAGCTTAACGTGGCTTTTTTTACCTCTTAAACCGACCGGACGGACCTGCCTCCTCCTCAACAAGTAGAATAACACAATTTTATATTGTGCATTTATTAGTTTTTTTTGTGCTGATTCGTAAAAAAAACACATCAAAGCTTGAGACTGGCACGGCCCGCACATACATTACATAGACCGGCCTGGTTGTGACAACGCAGCGCGTTAACATCATATACGGAAGATGTCCGTAAATTTCAGCTAAATTACTAGGATTTTACGATTTGCTTTTTGTAAAGAGGAAAAGTTGTTATAATTTAAAGGGTACAGATATTTTTGTTAAACCACAATTTAGAACAAGTTTAAAGAGTCGTTTTACTTCAATACATGGGATTGGTATGTGGAATGCATTGGAATATGATGTTAAAGTTGCACAGTCAATTTCTGTATTTAAGAAAATGATTAAGAATAGATTGTTGAAAAGTTATGTGTGAATGCTATATATTTAACATCTCTATAAATTAGTTATATTTTTATGAGTTATAAATATGGTTTATGGATCATTTTTGCTTGAATTGATTGTTTAAATGGAATTTTGTTTTTAAAAGGGGGCAGATATAAGATTATCTTCTTCTTCTGCTTCCTTTCATTTTAAATTTGTTCTTTATTTCTCTATATCATTCTGTAATTTTTTTTTGTTGTTCCTTTGTGTTTTAAATTTGAAATGAATAAAAAAAAAATAAAAAAAAATCTCAGGCTTTGGTTATCCTGTGCGAATGCGCCACATAAAAAGCAGACGTTGGGGAGTAATTTATTTATTACACGTGGTCCTTGGGTAAAACTAATCCAGTGCAAATAGGGCTATAAAACAAACAAGACAAACAACCATTCACTCTCTCACACAAGTCTAAAGACAATTTAGAGTTAACCTAACATGCATGTTTTTGGTTTGAGGAAACCGGAATGTCCGTAGAAAGCCCACGCATGCACGGAGAGAACACGCAAACTCCACCTAGAAAGGCCCCTAGCCAGGATTGATTCGGCAACCTTCTCTCTGGGAGGCAACATCTCTATCACTTGAGCCAACTATCTTGTTCTGTAGTAGACCCCAAAGTGCAGGCAGACACTGGGAAACTCGAAAGGTAAAATAAAGAATAGTAAGTATTAATGGAAAACAGAAGCTGGCATGGCAGCAAAGCTGGCATGGCGAATGAGGAGGCACGGGGGAAGACAGGGACATAACGCCATATTGCAAGGAGGAACACCAAGACGCTGACTTAAATACAGACAGTAACAACAGAAATTAAAATGCCAAACACCTGGGGGAAAGACAGTTAGGAACAGCAGTAGCTGGAGCTGACCACAATGGGGAGACACAAATCTTGACAACATTGTGCTGCCAAATTAATTACTCTTGAAGAAACATGTCCTTTTTCAATACAGTGTAATGTCTGAATGCCTGCTGAGCCCACAAAAAAGGAGGGTACACAATCCAAGGAAGAGTAATTGGAGTAGAATTTGACCAAAATGTTTTCTATATCCACTAATGCAGAATCATCACTCACAGACACTAACATGACGTTGTGAATGATGGCATTTGATTTCTGAACTAATATATCTGCAGAAGATTTTTGATTAATGTACAAAGGTTTAATTTCCTGTCCGCCATAATTTGTTGATCATTGGACAAAACGGAATAGCATTCCATCAAAATCAGTTTAGGAATTTAATCAATGGAAAAAATATGTATAATTTATGTTACGTCAGTGCTTTCTCCATAATAAACTACATTTATGAACTATTAGGCCAAATGTTTATTTTAATCAATCCTTCAGACCTGCTGTAATGCATGGGTTATTTATTTTTATGTGCATTTGGTATGAGAGTACACATTTTGTTTTTCCAGTTGTGTTCATTTGATGTGACTCTGATAAAAAAAATTTTTTTAGGTCAACCCCTATAGATGTGCAGCTTGTGTTTATCTTTCTAATTTTTCAACCACTACATGTATTGCTCCATTTTAGATGAGCTGTGTTTTTGTAACATTATTGAAATTACTCTCTGTTGTCAGATCTTCCGGAGGTGTTGGCTGGTGTTCAAGAAGGCCTCCAGTAAAGGACCCAGACGGTTAGAAAAGTACCCCGATGAGAAGGCAGCTTTCTTCAGGAGCTTCCACAAGGTAAACAGCTGAATATTTTTCAATTAAAAAGACTAATGGACAGCTAATAGAAACTAAAAGCTGATTCAGAAATGGATTGACTTTTTCTCAATTTAAGAGGAATTGAAGTAGCATTTGGTTTAATATTTAATAGATTAAAACCCCCAACAATTTATTATGATAGGTTAGACATTAAATCATATATTCATTTTACTGTCAAATAATTTATTCATTTTATTGTAAGTACATTAACTTTGAATTGCAGCTTTATAACCATAAGAAATACCATCCGTTTATCTTTGACTCCATCGTACCCACTTTGGCATGCTTTATACTTACCTTGGCAGTTATTAATGCTCTAAAATTTATGGAAACTAAATTCAGAGGGGTTTCAGATGCTTTCAACAACTTTGTGGCTAATTTGAGGGGGAAAAGTATTTCTCCCCCTTTTTTTTAGCATTTTTTAGTTATAGCAGCATGTGTGAGAGCCTTGCGACTGTCGATCATGACCTAGACACAACCCAACAAGGTACTGTACTAGCTTTGATTAAAATTTCCGCAAAAAAGATGTGTCATTCTTGGCAGAAATTACCTGTTTAGCTATACAACCATATTTTTCGGCCTATAAGTCACATTGTGTTGCATAATTTACTTGCCCTGTGACTTATAGACCGAAGCGACTTATTTATGAAATTTTTTCCCATATGTATAAAACAATTTTTGGCTGAGATATGACCCTTTTCATTCATTCTGACTGAATTTTTTTGAATAGTACCATTTTCAGCCACTTGTTGGCAGCAGAGTAGTAGTAGTAATAGTATGGCATGTCGTTGTATCATTTAATATGTAAACATGGCTATAATGACAATTTCAAAAAAGTTCAAGACAAAAACAACTAGACTTTATTTATTATACTTGATACTTTATTGTTTTTGTTTTGAACTTTTTTGAATTTACCATGTCCTGGATGACTGAGAATCTTCACCAGCTATTAATGACACAATCGGCCTGCCTTAGTACCCCCACCTTCGTTCTGCTCGCTGCTAGGAGCAAGTCAAACCAGCTGCACTGCCCCGCTGAAATGCAGCTAATTTGACCTTTAAAATGCATTTCTTAAGTAAAAGTTCAACTGAGACACACTTTTGCTATAATTTTGAGCAAACAAGTAATTGTTTTAGGTGCTTTTCTTGTTAAATTTAGAAGAAACAAGCAGCATTCCTCCTTATGTTTTTCCTCCCTCTGTGCGCGCCCGGAGCACAGAGGCAGCGACTGCAGCTGATTTGACCATTAAAGTCCTTCTATTAAGAAACGTTCAACTGAAACACACCTTTACTATAATTATGAGCAAACAAATAATTATTTTTAGGTGCTTTTCTTGTTAAATTTCGGAGAAATGCGGAGGCTCGTACCTCTGCGCGTGCCCACTGATAGAATAGAATATAATATATCTTTATTGGCATATTTGCACCAAGGTACAAAACATTGCAATTGGCGCGCGCACCATCCTAAGAGGGACGTACGCACGGAAAGCCGCAGCAATAATTAAATTGCGCCGCCAGACAATCAGATATGGAAAAAAAGGAACATACAGTCGGATAATCATTGGTATTCAAAAAAGAATCTATCACATTTTGTCTTAGGACATTCTATGATAAAGTCAAAAAAACTCTACCAGCTCAGCACGGATAAAGACAAAGACATGTTGCATTTTGGTGGCATAGCAGGGAGATAGTCTGTGAGTAATCATTTCAGATAAGCACAGTCTGCAGATGGGCTCAGCTCGGCTCCATCTGAATGCACACAGAGACCTCTGGGGGGGGGGGCAGCGACAGTTTTTCAACAGCTTCAGACTCCAGGAGAAGTTTTGCAGTCAGCCTTTTTCAAGGTTGCTTGAGTCCCGATTAGATTAGTTGCTTTATTTATTTTCAGGGCAGGCTACAGTGTACTCTGACTGCAGCCTTGAAGTCCAGGTGCCGTCTGGGTCCAAATCGCCGAATCATGTGAGGTTCCGAGCTACAAATCCCCGTCTGCCCCCTGATGTAGCCCGTGGCTGTAAACGAGTCCCAAAACGCACTGCAGGTCCGCGGCTGTCCACCACTGTTCCCATCGTGCGATTCAGCTCGAACAACAGCTGGTTCATTGAGGTCATAGCCCGGATCAAAGAATCTTGTTGAGCAGGAAGTTTCGCCAGCGCGTTGATCGCCGCGGTAGTCTTCCTCAGCTTCCAGTAGCAGAACCCTCCGCCTAAGCCAAAAAGCAGAGCAGCTGCTACCAAAATTCCAATTATCCACAGATCTTCCACGTCTTCGACAGAAAGAACGGTCAGACACATTAACTTCCACTCTCCCCACGAGTCCATAATGTAGCCCACCGCATGCGTGTCGAGGGGGCACGCCGGTTCTCCTGGTCCGGAGCGCTTCGTGGAAAAAATTTTATCGATAGAGGAGACAGCCCACGCAATTAAATCCATTTCCAAATTGCTTCGAGTGAGTCAGAGTCAGAGTCAGAGAGTCAGAGAGTCTTTATTGTCATTTGCACCGCATGTGGTACATGAGATGAAAACGAGATTATGTACACGAGGTCCCAGTTACATCCAACAACAAATGAAAGAGAAAAACAGTACAAAAACACTATTAAAATTACTAAAAACTAGGGATGAACCGGGAGCTCGTGAAGCTGCGGCTGCACTGAGCGCGGCCATCTGAAGAGTTGCAGACGAGACAAAAATGCAAAAGCAGGGAGGAGGAAAACTTTAGGGCAGGAGAGGAGCAGAAAGAGAAGCGACCTGCTTCGCCAAGAACCGGAAGTAGACTGCTTCTGTGAATCGGTTTTTGAAATACAGATGATTTTACCGTCAAAGTGCATTTATTAAGGTAAAGTTAGACTGAAACACACCTTTACTATAATTATGAACAAACAAATAATTATGTTTAGGTGCTTTTCTTGTTGAATTTCGGAAAAATGCGGAGGCTCGTACCTCTGCGCGTGCCCACTGCTTCCGCGAATTGGGTTTTGAAATACAGAGGATTTGACCATCAAAGTGCATTTATTAAGGTAAAGTTAGACTGAGACACAACTTTACTATAATTTCAAGCAAACAAATAAATGTTTTTAAGTGTCATTCGTTTAAAATTCTTGTTAAAGTCCTCCCGTGCATGCTCCTGCGGCTGCCATTTGGCAGCCAATCGATTTATGGCACAACACCAGACACATTTCCGGGTTCGGCCCACATTTTCAGGTTGTCAGCGGTGACGCGTAACAAACGGGACATGTCAGAGGTGACGCATAATAGATGCAACGTGTACGGCAAAGTGACATATTGATGGATTTTTCCACTTTTTTAGACATATTTGGACTGATGCACTTATAGGAGGTTACAGTATGGCGGAAAATACAGTATATATTCACTGGGACAAAAAAGATAATAAACCAAAACAAATCAAAGTGTTTGGAAGTGTCAGACCTGCCAGTTGGTCAAGCTGAAATTCATCCAAGTCCAATACTGTAATTTTAATATAGTTGATTAAAATAATTTACATAAACTGTTTTGTTATCACCGATGAGGTTTGTGTCACTTAATTTGTCCAAAAAATAAAACAAAACAAAAAAAGAAACAACAGAAACTGGTCAAAATTGAATGAAAAAAGTATGGATGCTTTACAATGTATGATTCTCAAACACTGAATTTTTGTCTTATGACATCACAAGCCTTATATTTTAAGTTAAGTGTATTTATATGACATAAGTCTTTTGTAAAATATGTATATTTGTGTTTGTTGTAGTTATTTATGGTATGGTCTTGTTGGTATTTGTTTTCCACTTTTCTCAAAAACAAAAAGACTAAACCTGGTGTGTTGTTTCCCAGGCAGCTTTGGATATTATCATGCAGTGCACAATTATAAGCCAACAGCCAAGAGTTTCATTTTTGTCATTTGGCCAGCCATCAGAATTAATTAGCCTCAGATGATAACATCAGCTGAGAATTATTCACCAAAATATTTCACACTGAAATCTCATTTTGCACCGAGCTGTGTTTGCTCTAAAAAGCAAAACCAAAAGTTACAATACGATTGCAATAGTTTTTCTTATTTTAAAGGTTTTGTAGCATTTTTTTTTCATGTTTTAACGTCAAACTTACTTTGCCTTTACACTATTTCTACAGAGCACT
>JBBPBX010072007.1:0-18172 GCA_038048925.1 Garcialebias charrua
CACCACGGTAAGGTGGCAGCCCAGGGAGTGTTCATAATAATAATAATAATAATGAATTCAATTTATAACGCACTTTTCATTAATGAAAATCTCAAAGTGCTACAAAGTGCAACAGAATTAAATGTCAATAAAACAAGTAAAACAAGTAAAATCAATAACAGTAGCCCCTTTCATAAGTCAGACCCGCGCAGTTCCCACACAGACCAGTCCGGCTTTAATGCCCATCGGGTCATTCATAAGACCACAGTTGAATGCGGGTTGGTCCAGCTCAAATAAACGTGTTCAGAAAAGAAGCCGCAACGCGGCTTCAAAAGAGGCGTGGAGCACAGCTGGACTCCACCGCGACGTGGGACAGACGTCAGACGTTTACAAGTTGTCGTGTCTTTTTAAATATTTCCTCATAATAAATGTACAGCTGATGTCTGACTCCAGCCCACGCGCAACACACACACACACCTGACGTTTTGAAGACCCCACACAGAGTCGCTGCGAGAGAGAGGGAGAGAGGGGAAAAAAGAGAAACACACACACACACTCAGCGCGCAGCGCCGCTGCTAGAGGGGAAACAAAAGCGAAACTAGTTTATACAGTGGTTTCGTGTCATTTTTAATATAAATCTGCCTGTTGACTGCGCTCGCACACTGATGGCATCTGTATTCTGAGCGCGGATCGCGCGTCTTGCATTCAGAAGTGAGTCTGCGCGGCTCAGATCCGGGGCTGATACTATGAACCGTGGCGGGTCAGAGGGGGATAAAAGGCGAGTCAATTTAATCCGCCAAACCGCGTTTGCGTGTTTTCTGAATGCTTGTTGGAGGCTTGAACACGCATAAAAGCCGGACCGACATGTCTTATGAAAGGGGCTAGTATCAACTATATAGGTGTTCATGTTTGGCATTGGGACAGATTGATTGCCCTCCATTGGTAATGTGTCTGTGGAACCACAATAAGGTTTCAACCCATCGTAGTGGATGACCTTGGTCGCAGCCTGAGGATGTTGCACATCCACCAGCTTGTAAAGTAGCCCTTTTTCGTCCACAGATACAACCTTATAGAGCTTTGGAGCACACGTCACTGTGTGGGAGAGTGTCGGGGGCGTGTCGGGGCGTTCCGGTCTCGACCGCCATTTTTGTTGCCTTCAGAAAAAATAAAAGAAATTCAGGAGATTTCTTCCGTCACGGTTCTGAAAAGCAGCGCAAAATAAAGTGGACTATCGTAATAAGCTTCTCCCAGATGACCAAAAAAAAACTACATGGAAAAAAATCGGTATACAGGTAGTCCCCGACTTACGAGCGCTCTGACCTACGAGCGTCCGGACTTACGAGCTGGCGAACGAGCAGTAAATTTGTAAAAAATACAGCTCTTTTTTGTGTTTTTAGATGAAAGTGTGTTAGCTAACCGTTTGGAAAGACGTTTCCGACCATGTTTATGAACTAATATGAACGTTTTTGATGAAAAACGAGTGTTAGTAGTAGCGCTAGCATAAATGTTCCAACTTACGAGTGAAAATCCGGACTTACGAGAACACGTGCTTCGTGTTCCAACTTACGAATTTTCGTGTTACGAGCAACTCGCAGGAACGGAACTCGCTCGTAAGTCGGGGACTACCTGTAATTGGAAATGTTGCCCATTTGAAATAAATAAATGGAGCAGAGACCTGGAGTAATACTTACCTCCACTGACATTCCCAGTCATTTTAGCAGACCTGGTCTGTGTCAGTGTTTACACCACAAATATTTTTTATAATTACAATTCACTGGGAGAGCTGGTCCAATCTATGAATAGCTGGATAGATGATTTGGACATTTTTAAATCCCCCAGATTCTAAATACGTTGAAGGTACGTTGTTGGCTCATTAATTTTACATAAATTATTAATATACATGTCTTTCAGAATCAATCAACCTTCTGTATGCTACTATGAGTATTAGAAATTGTGAACACTTAATTTTTTATAGTATTTTAACTGATTTACAAAGCTCCACGTAGAAAATACCTTATTTTTAATGACTTGAGCTTGTCATGTAGACTTCAAATCTTGATTAGATTACTTTATATATATGTATTAAGATGCATATATATTATAGACAAATGTTTCTGTCTTTTCATTCACCATTTTAATTGTGTGTTCACAGGTTCTGCTCTCTGAGTCATGATGAGGGTGATACATTAAAATGCAGCTAGCAGTACAAAATCCAACTCCTGAACTTGGAGCATCTCCTGATGGACTCAGTGTGATCGCTGCTGCCTGGAGAAAGTTCCCTCACAGATACAAGACATGCAGCATCCAGCGGCTGTGGAGGCAGGAGATGAATTTCACCTGAAGAAGCATCGTCCACACTGCACAGGTGCATAATCAAACCACTGTGACCTTGTGTGGACCCAGACAGCCATAGCTGGATGTCTGCAGAAAGCATGAAGCTTCCTAAAAATATTTCTCAGAGTTTGTTCTCCAGCTTCAAGGGATACATAATTATGTAAATCATGCTGTTCACTTATATTTGCACATTTGTGTAGCAATTTTTCTATAAAATGTATTAACTTACACAATGTTCATCACATTGTTACTAGAAATGTTTAATTACATCAAATGTTTACTTCAAAATGGATCTGTTTCATTTTGTTTATTTCTTACCTGAAATTCATTCATTCAACTTTTATTTGGACAGGTTAATCCCTGTTAATGAAATTTGTTAATACATCAAATGTTTACTACAAATGTGATCAATTTCATCAGGTTTACATGTTAGTGCTGAATTAAATGTTTCATAAATGTTTACCACATTAATTTTTATTAAATGAGAAAAAACAACCACTTGTTATTATTCAACTGTAAAAATATTTCAAAACGAGTCCAGCAGCTCCTCTGGGGGAATCCCAAGACGTTCCCAGGCCAGCCGAGAAACATAGTCCCTCCAGCGTGTCCTGGGTCTTCCTCTGGGTCTCCTCCCGGTGGGACATGCCCGGAACACCTCACCAGGGAGGCGTCCAGGAGGCATCCTAACCAGATGCCCGAGCCACCTCAACTGGCTCCTCTCGATGTGGAGAAGAGGGATTTTAAAAGATCCACTGACGTGATTTTTCTACTATTCATCAAATTGCTCAAAATATATATATATTATCATTTAAATATGTTAGTTTTTGCAAACAAAATGATAAATCACTTTAATTTTGCTTTAAAAGTGATTTTGAACTTCAAGCTGTGTTTAATCATGGGAAATCCGTTTACACCCGAACGCACCATCTGTGATGTCATGTGCAGAGTTGAGGCAGAGCTCTTGGCTTGTCACGGTATGAGCAGCTCACATAAAAGTAAGTCTGATACGGCATCAGATCTAAATTAGATCCTGCTGTTTCTTGTTCCATCACCCAAACTATTTTCTGCTTCCCAAAATGAAGACAAATAGCTTAAATCTTCACCTAGATTGCTAAATTAGTCAGGTTTTAAAATGTCTGCTATTGAAGAGACTGGAGCCCTCTGCCTCTCACTCTGCACATTACATCACAGATGGTGCGTTCAGGTGTAAACGGATTTCCCATGATTAAACACGGCTTGAAGTTCAAAATCACTTTTAAAGCAAAATTAAAGTGATTTATCATTTTGTTTGCAAAAATTAACATATTTAAATGATAATATATATATATTTTGAGCAATTTGATGAATAGTAGAAAAATCACGTCAGTGGATCTTTAACCTCAGCACATCATTCATTTTATACTTTTGTTGGCTGTAAATGGGACCCTGTATACACAGTTTCATTCCACCTCACGTACAACATGTGATGTGAATGACAATAAAGAACCTTGACTCTCACACAGTCTAATATCAAAGCCTCTGTCAGATAACAACGTCCTTCTGTTATGAGCTTGTCACCTCCATCCCTTGAAGAGAAAAAGACACAGGTATTAGACAGAGTTTTGTGTGACACCTTAAACAATGATGACAAAACAAGGAAGTCCTATTTAATACTTTAAATTTACTTTTTCCAGCTGGTTTTTATTCAGCTCTGACCTGTTCTGTAACAGATGACTACTACCTTTCTGTTTGTGCATGAAGAAATTGTTTTATATGGTACTACCTGAGCAACATTGACGGTGTATTTGTAGCTGCTGGTCCCTGTTCCTCCTCATCTGCAGCCTGACTGAGCTCTTCTGGAGTTTAATTCATTTCATATGAAGGTCTGCCTTGAATAGAATAGAATAGAATAGAATAGAATATATTGTAAGAGGGGGTGAAGAGACGACACAGGAGACGGGCTGCAGGACTTCACCTTTTAATTAACTCTTACTAAACTGGCGGGAACCCGCCCAACACTGCTTTATATACCCACATACATCCGGTCCTCTGGACCTTTCACAATAAAAGCATCCTGTAATACATTCGGTCCACTGGGTGTGAGTAGAGCCCCCTAGTGGTCCACCACAATATCTTTATTGACATTGACATTGCACCGGGGCACAAAACAACGTAATTGATTACGCACATCCGTCTTAGGATAGGGACGAGTGCACGAAGTCGCAGCAGTATGAAACCGCGCCACCACAATCAGCAGATATGGAAAAATGAATAGACACAAACGGGTAAGAACGTGGTATTCAAAAAAAAGAATCTATCACAATTTGTCAATAGACACTCCGTGATAAAGTCCAAAAAAACTCTACCAGCTTTTTAGCACATTTAGACAGGACAAGATGCATTATGACGGCAGGCGGGAGGTACAGTCTGTGAGTAATAGTTTTCAGATAAGCATAGTTCGCAGGTCTCACAGCACGGCTCCATCTGAGAACGCACACACAGAGACCTCTGGGGGGAGGGGTGCGGGAGGGGAGCAAAGTCCCTTCAGCTTCCCAGCTCAGGAGAAGATTTGTAGACAGCCTTCAGTCCAAGGCCAGAGACCAGATTAGATTAGTTGCTTTATTTTTTCAGTCAGGCCACAGTGTTCTTTTACTGCAGTCTTTAAGTCCAGGTGCTGTTTCTGGGTCCAAATCGCCGAATCGAGAGAGGTTCCGAGCTAAAAGATCCTTCCGTATGTGCCCTGTTTTAATCCGGACGGCTGTAAACGAGTTCCACACACCGCAGGTCCGCGGCAGCCACCGCTTCTCCCACCGTGCGGTTCAGCCCGCACAACAGCTGGGAAGGTCATAGCCTGGATCAAAGCATTTTCGCTGAGCGGAAGTCTCGCCAGCACGCCGATCACGGCGGTCTCCTCAGCCTTCAGTGGCAGAAACAGCCACCAGTATCCCAATAACCCACAGAGATTCCACGTCCCCGACAAAAAGAGCGGCCAGTTACATTAGCCTGCTCATCGAGTCCATAGGATAGATCAGAACACAGATCATTATTAATACAGTAACAGTGACAACACACTAGAAACTTTAAACAGTTTATTTCACAAAAACACAGCTGTCCACTCTGTCTAAAATCAGACAACGTTATATAAAAAATATAAACCCAACCATAGGCTGACCCACTTCTATGAACTAAACACCCGGACAAAATCGTGGCAAAAATTATGGCACAACTCCAACAAAACGAATTTATACTACTGTTTACATTCACTGTTTACATTTATTACTACTGTTTACATTCATTACTACTGTTTACATTTATTACTACTGTTTACATTTACACTACCGGTACTTTTTATATCTACACTACTGCTGATATATACTGTATATTTTTTACTAGCCTTACTGTATATGCCACTTTACCTCTATACCAATATCAACTACCTCATACATATACTGTGTACATAAACTTCATATGCTGCTTTGTCACTCTATTACAAATGTCAATGCCAGAACTTTCATTTTATTTTATAGATATACTTTTTACACTTTTTTACACTTTTATACTACTATGAAAAAACTCAGGACAGTATTACACTTTTATTATTTCATTTTATGCTTATGTTTATTAAATGTTTCAGTGTTTTAGTGTTTAAGGAGCCAAGATGGTCTAGTGGCAGGGCTTTTGACTACGGATCCGAAGGTCGCGGGTTCGCGCCCCGGCCACTACCCAGCTTGGGGTGTCTATGAGTGCACACCTATTTCTCCAGCTCCCCGAGCGCTTTCGGGCTGCTCACTGCACCACCTGGTAGGTGGTTGGGTTAAATGCAGAGACGAATTTCGTCTGTGTATGGGAACATACGCAGATGACAGGAATAGACATTATTATATTATAAATGGTTACTGTTGCACCGAGGGACGGAGAGAAATGCAATTTCAATCCTGTGTATGTCCTGTACATATTGCAGTTTTGACAATAAAGTTGACTTTGACTTGACTTTGACTTATACACTCACCAGTGTCTGGAACAAACTAGCAGTTATTTTGGGACATGGAGAAATTGTTTTATATGGTACTACCTGAGCAACATTTGATGGTGTATTTGTAGCTGCTCCTCCGACTGAGCTCTTCTGGAGTTTAATTCATTTCATATGAAGGTCTGCCTTGACTAGGATAGATCAGAACACAGATCAGTATTAATACAGTAACAGTGACAACACACTAGAAACTTTAAACAGTTTATTTCACAATAACACAGCTGTCCACTCTGTCTAAAATCAGACAACGTTATATAAAAAATATAAACCCAACCTAAACTAGGCTGACCCACTTCTATGAACTAAACACCCGGACAAAATCGTGGCAAAATTTATGGCACAACTCCAACAAAACGAATTTATACACTCACCAGGATGTCTGGAACAAACTAGCAGTTATTTTGGGACATGGAGAAAGTTATATCAGGACGTTTCACAGCTGATATCAGGACATTCATCTCCTTTTTGTTAGGTCCGACACATGAGCTCCCTCGCGCTGCTTCCAGCAGCGAACAGGAAACAGAAAGTCCGTTTTCTATCTACTTTCAGGTCGTGTGACCGGACATTACATCCAATAACACAGCATGTTTAGACCATTGCAAAACTGTTACAACCTTCTTAGATTCTAACAAAAAACGAGAGACAGAGCTTCTTTTAGTAAGGCATTAAAAATGGCGATTTCTTTCCAACAATGCTGTGCGCCGCTTTGCGCCGCGGACCAGTGACGTCGCGCTCCAAAGCTCTATATGGTCCAGTCCAGTTTGGAGAAAGCTTCTGTCGTTGTGTGGTGGGATCATCCATCCATACCAGATCACCACAAACGTGTGGCCTGAACCTTGTGTTCATGTTGTAGTAGTATTCTCGTTTTTGTCTCTGTTCTTCACGATGTAGAAAAACAGTCTCAAAAGCAGGGTCCATCCGTCTAGCCAGTTCAGCACCATAGTTTGTCGGACTATCAGAAGCTGTCGGCGATGAAACATGAACAGTAGCCGGTAGTCTGGGCTCCCTACCATGCACAAGGAAATAAGGTGAATACCCTGTGCTCGAGTGTGGCGTAGAGTTGAATGAAAGCACCACAGCAGGAAGATAGTGGTCCCACTCACCTCCATAATCCTGGATGAGTCGAGCCAACTGTTCATTCAAAGTCCTGTTAAATCTCTCCACCATACAATTCCCTCTTGGGTGATATGGGGAGGTCCTTTTCTTTGTCATCTGTAGTTTCTGACAAATGTTTTGTATAATTTCAGACTCCTATTGTCGTCCCTGATCCGACAACAGTTCCTCAGGAACACCATGTTCAGGGATATACCTTTCACAGAGTAACTGTGCTACTGTGGCAACCCTTTGGTCAACCATAGCATATGCATTCACATACTTGGTGAAATGGTCCTGTACCACAAGCACATATCTGTTTCCCACAGATGTGACTGGCAGTTCGGTAATGTCCGTACAGACCAGCTGAAATGGTCTTTCAGTCTGAATAGATTGTAAAGGAGCTCTGTGCTTTGGTACAACCCTCCTAAAAGCTTCACATGTCTTACACAAGTTACAGAACTGCTCAATATCAGATCTCATTCCTGGCCAATAACACACTGTCAATGCTTTCTTAAATGTTCGTTCAGCACTGTAATGACCAGAACATGGATTACCATGAAAAAATTACATTGTCTCTGTAACCAGTGCCACTGGAATTAACACTTGATAAACCTCAGGTTTCCCAGGCGTTCTTTGACCTTTGCAACACAGCAAGTTATTACATAGCAACAAGTTATGAAACTGTCACCATAGTTTTCTCTGCATTTTACCTTTTACCTGTCTGAGGTAGGGATGTTTCTTGTTTTTAACCCAAGTATGCACTTCCCAGAGAACAGGATCAGCAAGTTGTGCATTTACAATGTCCACGTTATGGGCAGATAATGTCTGTTGTAATGTGTCAAACCCCACATTCACATGTGTCCTATCAGTGTCCACACAACAAACTTTTGGTACAATATTGATCCTCTCTAAATGTTCAAGGGTCGAGCATGACCCCTCATCATTACCCCTCACCTCAGACAATGAGACAGATTTTCCTGTATCACTAGGCAAAGAGTGAGCATCAGGTAGCGTCGTACTTGTCATCTCGATAGAGTCCTGTCCCAATGGTATCCGTGACATGGCATCTGCATTTGTGTGTTTCTTACCCTCTTTATGAGTGATAGTCCATTGATACGGATTGAGCTCCAATGCCCAACGACCCCTGCGTCCTGTAGGGTCATGCGTGATGTCCATTTTCCTTAAACTAAGCAAAGCGATGATCAGTAATAATGGTGAAAGGATTGCAACTCAGGTAATGTCTAAAGTGTCTGACTGAACACACAATAGCATACAGTTCTTTGTCATAGTGTAATAATATAGGACTTATTGGTCAGTTTACTGACTTACCTATATTTTAGAGAAGTTGGAGCAGACTTGACCTGACCCAAATTCCTTCGCGAGTTCACCCTTTTTCTGGTATTAAATTGCTTTAAAGTGATTAGCCAGAAATGTAATTTCACGAGAGACTTCAACTTATGTTGGTCCACCAGAAAATAGACCTTTTATTGAAATAATCATAAAAGTACATTAAACATTTGTATCGATATTAGCTCAGATTTACTAATTACTTTGACAAGAATTCAAATAAAAAATGAACAGACAGTTAGTGTTTAACTTACTGTTGGCACATTTACTTGACAGATTAATGGCTTAAGAAAAATAAGAATAGGAGGAGGAAGAATGAAAGATAAGTTAACCGAAGTTAATTATTTTGAAACAAACAAGGTGGCACCTTTCCCAAACAGGTCCAGCTGTACCTCCGACACGTGCAACATACAATCAAAGCCTCTTTTACCTGGTGACGACACGTCCCTTGGCGATAAGGGCTGAGAAGTTTGTGGACACTAACGGACTATGTGGTCCAGCTCACGTCCAGTCAACTTCTGTGTGTGTATGGCTGATTCAGACGAGCGGGGAGTATGCCTTCACCGGCAGAAACAGGTCCACGTCCTGACTGAGCTTTCAAAATAAAACTTTCCAGAAAACAAATTCTTTCAGAAGATGAGTGAATGAGGCACAGTAAGCTTTACTGTAACTCCGCTGAGAAACATAGGTCTAGTTGACACAATGACCAGAACGTTTCCAGCTTTTTCCAGAGGAGAAAACCAGCAGTTTGTTCAGTTCTCCCCCTTTGCACTAAAGTCAAAACGGAAGTAAGACTTTATATGGAGGGTGGAGTCTACCACCTCCTGAATGGCTTATTGGTTGGTTTAACAAATTAAGAGATGGAATTTTGATTCCCATAGGCAGAAAGTCTCTGACGGACAACAGGAAAACTGTTTACATAAGCGGCCAGATGGACTGGCCTGTGAGATGGAGATTTATGTCTAGCTCGAAGACAAAACAGAGAAGGAAGTGAACAGCTTTACCATGACTCGTGTCCCAGATTCAGAGCACACTTGTAATGACTTGTATTTTAGTTTAGGTTAAACTAAAATAGAAAAATGTAACATAGTTTGGTCTAAATGTCTGTTGGCCTTTTAGACGAACGACGCAAGATTAGGTATTCCCTATAAATTTTGAAGTCTATGGCGAGACTCATCAAAATGAATAGATCTAGAATAGAGACGATCGAATCGGTTCTACCTAAACGATTGGGAGATCAGTGTAGATTATAGTACCTTAAGTAGTATTGATCTACAATGACTCTTCAAAGATTGAGATCTTTAACAAAATGAACAGCATGTTGGCATAGTTAAATCCATTTAAGTCTTCAACTAACATTAACCAAAACCTCTTTTGGCTGGGAGTGTTCAGAAAACAAATACAACTTCAATAACAGCAAAAGTAGCAATTAAGCAACTAAAAAACAACGTTTCACTACGTCAAACTCACTCTGGTCGTCAGATTCCAACGTGTCACACAAAAAAAAAACAGTTCTTAGCTTTATAACCGATGTCAATTAAATCCTGCAGATTTCCTGCACCCAGTCTCTGGAATATGCTACCTCTGGACTTGCGCTCCATCACTCATATGGAGTCTTTTAAATCTAATCTTAAAACCTTTTTATTCAGGCAGGCTTTTAATACTTAGTAGTTCTTTGACATTCTTGTTAGGTCTTAATTGTTTTTAATTTTTTACTGGCTGTTTTTTATTGTTATTTTTTATTGTTTGTTTTATTTCTGTATTGTTCAGCACTTTGTGCACCTTCTGGCTGCTGAAAAGGGCTCTATAAATAAGGATTGATTGATTGATTGATTAAACGGTTGTTAAGGTTAGTTTTTTGTTGTGGGTTTTATGCTTAGCGTTTCTAAGTTCTAGTTGGAACGGTTTCTTTTCGCAACTAGTATAGTTTAAACTGTTTAGTTTATTTACTATCCTGTGCTTGGATGACCTTATTTTCCCATGAAGTCTGTGAGTTTGCGAGATCTTTGTCGTTTGTGGGGTTATTGAAATTTTTGTCCTTGACATAGGCATGACCTAACAACACCCCCCTGTGGTCATGGGGGACCATGCGCACAGGTGTGGACGTCCGTCCATGGGCACGAGTTAGGATGCCTTTGTTTAGTTTAAGCTGTTTGCGCAGTTTATTGGGAACCTTGTACAGGAACCTTACAGGTCTCCGCCAACGTATCTCTGTACGTTTACCTCTTTCTGCGTAATTCAGGTGTGTCACAACTGTCGGCGCAGTCGCAAGTGCGTCTGACTGGTCAGACTGCGACGGGTCACTGTCGTTGTGGTGTGTGTCTTCCCACTTCATGACTGAAGAGGTGTTCTTTGAGTCTGTAAGAACTATGTCATCTCTGAGTAGTTCTAGACACAAATGCTCTTGAACCAAGGTTTCATCGAAAGCTTGGCTGATAGCCGAATTACCTGTCCCAGAGGACAGTACAGCGTTCTTGGTGTGTGATCCTTGGATCTCCACACCTTCTTCTACCTGTGGTAGGAAGCGTGAGTTTGCCCCCCTTTTGTTTGAGGAGGGGTCGTCGAAATCTGCAACAATGATGTCCAAGTGACTGTCAGCGTTTGGTCGACTGTCACCTTCTGGACTCAGATGCCCTTGAACCAAGGTTTCATTGAAAGCTTGGCTGATAGCTGAATTACCTGTCCCAGAGGACAGTACAGTCTCTTTGGTGTGTGTTCCTTGGATCTCCACACCGTCTTCTACCTGTGGTAGGTAGTGGTCAGTGAGTGCTGCATGTGTCAGCTCACAGAGGAGGTTCTCGTGATGGGCCAGAGTCTGGTCCAATTGTCGAGTCTCCTCCATCTCACCTGTATCTGAAGGTTCACTTACCGGGCTCGTGCTCTTGGCTGGGGAATCCCGCGTGACTTCTGCGGTACCTGTTGTTAAGACAGTCAGTGTCCTGACTTTGGGGAGGCACCTCGATTGGCAGTGGACTGCTCACTGTGGCCCACATTGTCTGATTGCCATAATTTATAATCGCGTCGAAACGGTTTATAAAATCCTGGCCAACCAAAAATGGAGTATGGAGTGAGTCAAGTTCAGACACAAATACCGGGTGGTATAGTGACATCTTGCCAATCTGCATGTGAACCATAGCTGTTAGGGTTGTTCTCGTCCTTGCAAGGCCCTGTAGCTCACCAAAAGTGTATTTAACAAAGGGTATTTGCCCGTCAACACCGTCAGCGGCGGTCCGTAGCTCCTCAAACAGTTCGGCTGACAGGACAGACACGTCTGAGCCGCAATCCAGGAGTACTTCTTGCGTGAGGACCCCTTCCAGTGTGAGTGGCAGGTAAGCTTTCTTAGCCACCCCCCTTTTGATAAAGTTACACAGAAACCGTCTAGGTTCAAGCACACGCTTCTGTTTACGTGTACCTGTGTCTGTGTAATCTTTGTTGCTGTCAGCATCATGATGGCTGTCTGCCTCACGACCTTCGGGATGCTGAACCTCAGCAACTTGTTTGCTGTCAGCATCCTTGTCAGTGTTGACGTTGTTGTTGTCAACTGTGTGCACTGAGTTGTTGCAAAAGGCAGTGCTACACTTCGCCTCACCAGGTTGAACAACGTTGTTATAACGCCACACATTGTGTCAGCTTGGTCATCTGCTGTAACATTCAAATCATTTAACAAACTACTTACTTCCTCGGTCTCTTCCGAGCGCGGAGGCGTTGTTTCCTTAAAGATCCACTGACGTGATTTTTCTACTATTCATCAAATTGCTCAAAATATATATATTTTATCATTTAAATATGTTAGTTTTTGCAAACAAAATGATAAATCACTTTAAATTTGCTTTAAAAGTGATTTTGAACTTCAAGCTGTGTTTAATCATGGGAAATCCGTTTACACCTGAACGCACCATCTGTGATGTAATGTCCAGAGTGAGAGGCAGAGGGCTCATTCATTCATTCATTCAACCTTTATTTAGTCAGGTAAATCTTTTGAACCTCATGGGCTCATTTACGAAAGCGACCTGCTAAAACTAAAGAACAATGAACAGCAATGGTAGAATTTCCTTAAACAATAAACAAACAAACAATAAACAATAGAAAACAAAAGAGAGAAAAAAATATATATATATATATATATATATTTTTTTTTTTTAACAAAGTATCAAAAAACTAGCAAAACATTATAAGGTATATGTATAAAATCAAAGACAGGAACAAATCTGCATTGGTTTTTGCCAGGATTCCAACAGATTCTGAAAACCATTTAGAGAAGTCAAGTTCGAGAGCTTCAGATCTTTTTGTAAGATATTCCATGAAGCAGGAGCGGAGTAGGAGAAGGCCCTTTTTCCAAGTTCAGTCCTCACTGACGGAACACTGCAGGTAATCATGTCCTGAGAGCGCACGCTGTAGCTGCACTCACGCAAAGACATGTAGGAGGAGATGTATGAGGGCAGCAGACCAAGAAGTGATTTGAAGATGAAAATGTACCAGTGGAAGAGTCTGCGTGAGGTTAATGATGTCCAGTTAACCAGTGAATACAGGGTGCAGTGGTGGGTACGATAATCACAACCAGTTATGAATCTTAGTGCACCATGATAGACAACATCCAACATCCGCAGGGTGCTTGTAGGAGCATTCATGTAGAGAATGTCACCGTAATCAATGGAGGGAAGGAAAGTCACAGACACAAGGCGTTTCCTAACATTCAGTGATAGACATGATCTGTTTCTGAAAAAGAAACCCAGTTTAACTTTCAGTTTCTTCACTAGGTTTTCCACGTGGAGTTTAAAAGAGAGATGTGAATCGATCAGGATACCCAGATATTTATAGGAATCAACAAACTCAATAGGGACACCATTTGAAGATAAAATCAGAGGAGGATCTGCTGGAACCGCCTTCCTATTTGAAAAAAACATCCCTTTTGTTTTATCAGCATTTAGGACAAGTTTGAGACGGAACAAATCTGACTGGATGATGTCAAAAGCGGATTGCAGTAACTGGAAAGCCTTAGCTACTGTTTTAGCTCGGCAATAAACAACTGTATCATCAGCATAGAAATGTAAGGATGCATCAGGGATGCAGTGACCTACATTAGCTATGTAGATTGTAAAGAGAGTGGGTCCTAAAACTGAGCCTTGTGGTACACCATTTTTAACTGTTAAATAGCTGGAAAAAGTACCGTTATGTTGAACACATTGCCTCCGATTGGAAAGATAGTTAGAAAACCAACCGATGGTGTGATCAGAGAAACCGATTTCTGAGAGCTTATGACACAGGATGTTATGATCCACAGTGTCAAAAGCTTTAGACAGGTCTAAGAAAAGTGCAGCACAATAGTCCTTAGCATCCAATGCTTCAACAACATCATTCAGAACCTTCAGAGAAGCAGTTGTTGTGCGGTGTTTTTTCCTGAAACCAGATTGATGAAGAGTCCAGCTCCAGTCTCTTCAATAGCGGACATTTTAAAACTTGACTAATTTATCAATCTAGGTGAAGATTTGAGCTATTTGTCTTCATTTTGGGAAGCAGAAAATAGTTTGGGTGATGGAACAAGAAACAACAGGATCTAATTTAGGTCTGATGCTGTATCAGACTGACCTTCATGTGGAGCTGCGCACACCGTGACAAGCTCAGAGCTCTGCCTCAACTCTGGACATTACATCACAGATGGTGCGTTCGGGTGTAAACGGATTTCCCACGATTAAACACAGCTTGAAGTTCAAAATCACTTTTAAAGCAAAATTAAAGTGATTTATCATTTTGTTTGCAAAAACTAACATATTTAAATGATAAAATATATATATTTTGAGCAATTTGATGAATAGTAGAAAAATCACGTCAGTGGATCTTTAATCCGGAGCTTGTGTGACTCTTTGCATGTCTTGAACGGTGTAGCTCGAGGTGCAGGGGCAGGAGGGCCGCTTCTCGGTGGGTACCTGTTGGGACCGACCATTGTTCAATGGGTCACGGCGCCCAGACATCAACTTCTCTCGAAGTTCACCCACAGTGAGACCTAGGTCAAAACCCTTTTGGTTCGATCTGAACCATCTTGGTTCACCTAGAGAGCGAACACCTACCTTTTGTGGTTCTTTGCACATCTCAGATTTGTCAATCTGAAGTGCCCGAGGAGTAGAACTCCCTTTGAACCGAAATGAGTCACTTTTCCAGCTGGAATCAACATACTGTAGTTTGTTATTATGAAAATCCTGTGTATCCTCGCACACTGTAGGGGAGGGAACCTCATCTATCAGCTGCGAGTGGGATTTGACCTTTTGACCTGTGCACACCACTGAGTGTGTTTTGTGTTGTGAGAGCATATCAAAAACTTCCACAGCGTATTGTTTAATTTCTGCCATGGTATTCTCTTTGGAATTAACCTTGAAGCGAACACATTTGCCGTGAAAAGGCAAGAGATTTGCAACGAAAAGACGTTTAAACTGTTCACCTTCCTCTATTCCAGGGACAGTTATGTCACCTGAATAAACAGAGAGGAGCCTGTCGAAAAACAACAGGGGATGTTCACCTGATTGCTGAAGGACATTCCTCGCAGCAAAGTAGTTCCCACGCATTGAAGCAGGTGCTCCCACTGTGTGCGGAACACGGGTAGCACTTACACGGCCAGAACGAACCCATTTAGGTTCGATCAGAGTGTAGGCCCCCTCATTGTTGCACCTCTGTGAACGTCCATCTTTTTATTGATTTTCTGTAAAAAATCAAGGAAGATGTTTCGATTTTACAGTGTGCATATAAATCATCACTTTTAATGTAGCATTGAATAAATTAAAACCAACCAGCCTCCAGGTTTATGTGTTTCACTGTGTGTAATAAGTCTGTTATCATAGGTACCGTATTTCAGGAATCACCCTCAATGAATCTTAAAGTTAAATACCCGTAGGCAGTGTTAACTTCATCCAGAACTTATTTTCAAACAACAGTTACTAACTAACCCAAACTGATTTCTGTTTATTCACACCAACGCCAATAAAAGTGATTTGAGTCAGATGCACGGATTCTACTGTAAAAATTCCCCAGGATGTTATATCAAATAAAAATCAGGGATTCTTATTAATTTGTCGACCTGACAAGATCAAAACAAGCTCGGCTATCTTTGTGTGATTTTTGTTAAAATCAAGACAAAAGATGCATCATGTCTCTCATTTTAAACTTTTTGTTTAAAATAAAGATGGAGCTTGTATGCACAGAATTATGATAAAAGTGTTAAGTTTTATCAAAATGCAGACATGTCTGCATTAATTCTGTGAAACTGTTCTGCTATCAATATTTGATTTTATGTGAAAATCAAATGAAAGGATGTTGTGTGTCTACACGTCAATTGTAATCAATTTAAAAAAACAGGAGAGTGGACCTGTAGACTGAGGCCCTGTACACACGTAGCCGTTTATCAGTAAAACCGAACAGTTTAGCATGCGGTTTAGCCTTTCATCCACACGTGAACGCCGGTTGATGTAACTATAAACGAATAATAACTAAACTCCGTCCAAAGTGAAGATTTGATAACTCTCCGTTTTCGAGTCTGCGTGTGGACTTTCAGAACGGAGCTTTCTGCTCCAGCTGGACCGGCAAAACCGGGTCTGCCGGACCAGATGTAGCGGCGCTCACGTCACATAATGCTCTAAAAAAAGCACTAAAAAGTCAACATACCTGCTCTGACATGATTCCTAGTCGACATTTTCCTGCGTTTTATTAACTTTGTACTCCAACACGGTATTTAATAGTAGTTCAACCTCACGGTCTGTCCACACAAACGAAAGAAAAAAAAGAAAAAATACAGTAACAGGAAGTGTGGCTGCATGGGTTGAAGGGTTGTGACAACACTACACTGCCACCTATGGGTTCAGCATATTCTTTACAACTTTACAACGTTCTGTGGTGAAAAAAACGGGACATGTAGACAAACATTTTAAATATTCGAACATGTATGGACAGAGATATTTTTTTTGCGCAAATATTCGTTTTTCAAACACCAGGCTACGTGTGTACAGGGCCTGAATTGCATCAAAAGCATATCCTTTGATGCAACCAGCAACCAGCAGGTGGGGGTACAGCGTTGGATATGAGTTTATCACAGCGACTGCGATTTCTCTTTCTGACCGCTATCCACAATATTCCTGAAGGTGGCACTGTATTTGCGATTATGGGACTTACTTCCGTTTTGACCCCGGAAGTAGAATTTCTGCATTGGCTCCTCGTTGTTTACTTGTTTATCTGTGCGCATCGTAGAAGTTCTGTTAAAGTTCTGTTTTCTGTTATTTTGAGCTAATATTGTCACGAAGATGTCTTGTGGAGCTCGGGTACCTGTTGTGCTGTTCGTGGCTGTAAGAATAATCAGACGAAGCTGAATTTGTGGCTGCAACTAGTGTGTGTTGAACATGCTCCGAAAACAAAAACCTGCATCCTTCTTTGTGGCTGGGCTACGAGAAACCACCTGAAAAAAGACTCTGTATCCTCCAGAGGAACGAGAACACCAGGTATGATTTAAGAGACAGCTTTTAGTTTAATGATTTTATTTAGTCAGTGATTAAATGATACTATTTTCGTGCATAACTGGCAAATAAACACACGCACCTATATACTGTATGTATGCTGTCTGTGTATATTTATTTATACTGTATATATAATATAGGTGTCTGTTGTGTTTATTTATATATATATATATAATATAGGTGTGTGTGTGTGCGTGGGTTTCTTTTATATATAATCTAGGTGTGTTTGTGTGTGTTCATAAATGAACCCTAATGTTTGTATACTGTACTTTTCTTTTCCTCCTTTCTGTTATATTTCTGCATAAGGTGAGTTCCAGGGATGGATGGATGATGCTCCAGTTGGTCCAGGGATGGATGGATGAAGCTCCAGTTGGTCCAGGGATGGATGACGCTCCAGTTGGTCCAGGGATGGATGACACTCCAGTTGGTCCAGGGATGGATGAAGCTCCAGTTGGTCCAGGAGATGGATGACGCTCCAGTTGGTCCAGAAGTTTGTGTGCAGTTATGTACCACAGCAACAAATGAGTGAAAATATAATTTCTATAAATAAATCTGCGTTTGAAGTGCATTTGGTGTTGCTGTGTTTCACCTTCTTTATTTCAATAAGATACGTTGTTTAATGTCTAATGAGAAGTTCTACTGCAAATAAAAACACTAGATGTGATTGTTTTTTTGGCAACTTACCAGTTTAGTTTTTTATTGACAAGTACAAAACTTAAAAACATGCATGTTGCTGTGGTTCCTCCTCCAGGAGGAGATTGATAAGAATAAAAGCTATAATTATAAATTTTAGGCTGATTGTTAACTCTAAATTGACTCTGGGTGTGAGTGAGACAGGTCCCTCTTGTAAATGAGTCCCCGTGGCTCAACGAGGCAAGCCTGTATAAATAAAGGTTGAATGAATGAATGTAAATAA
>JBBPBX010072009.1:6206-18171 GCA_038048925.1 Garcialebias charrua
AATAGCGGAACTAATTTTTGGATTAGCGCTATCCAGCACTGAAGGCTGGGGTTAGAGAGACCCGGCCGTTTTGTTTAGAAATGAAGAAGACAGTTAATCCGTTTTCATGAGAATGACTTCAACACTCTCTGTCTTTTCCTAAACATTTTCACTCTGCTCTGACTCTCACCTTGAATTCTGATGACGTTAAAGTGAACCCTTTGACGTATCTCTGTATTCTCCTCTCTTCCCTTCTGACCAATCAGAAGACTGTTTTATGGTCTCAACACTTTTAGAAAAAACGTTTGCTTCGGTGAACGTTCAGTTTTTGCTGGGACTTCAAGACATGAGGTCTTCCCAAAGAACTGACTGAACGTCAGTCACACGCTAAGGACACGTCATTCAGTTAAAGACTAATAACATGTTTGTTATGAGTCCACTTCGAACCGAGCTTAAGCTCAGAACTTTGTTTATTCCTTTTTGGAATAAGTTATCTTGAGCCAGAAACCAGGAGCTGACGCATTTTCTGATGACCAACGCGAAACCAGAAGACGTTGGAAAGTAAATAAATAATCAGCTCAGATGTACTGGCCCCCGCAAGGACCCCGTGCATCTGAAAAGCTACAAGGTCTTCTCTTACCGGGCTGTCGTCAAAAGGTAAAGAGCTGTTTACAAATGTACCTGGGATTTAGCAGAAGTCGGATGGAAAGTGTCATCTGGTTAAACTCAAGATAAATAACTTCCTCTCTTAACCTCTCCCTATTCCTCTTAAATCTCTCCCTATTTCATTTCTATGCGCTAATCCGCTTACAACGGACCTAAACTATTTGTCAGCGTTACAACGGATGGTCTAACTTTTATAATTCATAAGCGGATTTGTGCTATTGTTGTTTAAAATGCAGTACCGCTAATAACTAATTATCTATCAGTAAAAACGAAAAAACTTATCACGGGCTCTCGCTGGCTCTCGTAGCTGCTTTTTCCCCCTTGGTGGCAGTACACCGGAGCAGATAGAAGGGAGGGGGAGCAGAGGGGAGAACAGATGCGGATCTACCATGTAGGCAAATTATGCCGTTGCCTAGGGCTCCCATTCAGCAGGGGCCCCGGCCCCGCCGCGCCTCGGCCAGTCACCTACATCCCTAACATTGCTCATGCTTGTTAATGTACATTTAACATAAAAATAATTATAGTTAGAATGAAAACGATAATAAAAAACACAATACAAAAACTGGTCGATTTCTGTATCCCCCTACTAAAAATGGACTATTCCATCTTGACATCTTCCGGGTCAGAGGTGAACTCGGATGCTCGGTGTGTTCATAAATCATGGGAGAACCCCGCTGTATCAAGCTAAATTAACGCGGCCGGAGGATTGTATTGTGTGTTTTGTGTCAACCACTCGACGGTGAGTCGTTCGTTTTATGTATTTGGGTTCCTTTTATGAAATAGAAATGCGGTGGCGACACGCCCATGTATTTGAGATTTAAAAGTGGTCTTAGTGATTAAAAGATCATTCTCTTTTTGTTAATTTCGTGGCCGAATAGAATATATATACGTAAAGTATTAAATAAATCCTTTGATTTTTGTAATTTCATCCTTTTAGGATCATTTTAGTTACTTTTCATTAAATCTGTTGACTGCCTATAGAAATTTGGAATTGGTTTAATTTATTTTGGGTTGCGCAAGAAAAAAGAAATTACTATTTGTTTTTTGAAACAATATTGAAGTAAATTAAGCTTAATTGACTCTTATATGAATTAAACTTGGATACAACTTGGAAGTGCACTTTAAAACTTGATCTCTGTAACTTTAATTTGATCTGTACTGTTGATGTGGTCTTTGAATTGAAGTTATAATAATAATAATAATAATAATAATAATAATAATAATAATAATAATAATAATAAACTTTATTTGTATAGCACCTTCCTGCAATGCCTTGCATTGACCAAGGTGCTTAACAGGACATTTGAATGATTCTTGAAAAATAATAATAATAATAATAATAATGAATTCAATTTATAACGCACTTTTCATTAATGAAAATCTCAAAGTGCTACAAGGTGCAACAGAAATTAAATGTCAATAAACAAGTAATAAAACAAGTAAAATCAATAACAGTATCAACTAAGATCAAAAGTAGAATCATGAGGAGGCAGAGTATGCTCGGTTGAAAAGAAAGGTCTTCAAGCCGCTCTTAAAGTCAACCACAGACTGTGGGACCCTCAGACAGTCAGGAAGAGAGTTCCACAGGCGGGGGGCAGCCACACTGAAAGCCCGGTCTCCCATGGTCCTTAATTTGGTTCTTGGAATGTGAAGGAGATTACTGTTCTGTGACCGCAGCGACCGGGTGGATGAGTGTGGAATAAGAATATCCTTCAGATAATCTGGTGAAGCTCCATGTAAGCATTGATGTGTAATGAGAGCAGTTTTGTACTGAATTCTGTAGGCGACAGGAAGCCAATGAAGGTTATGAAGAATGGGCGTAATATGTTCAAATTTACGAACTCGCAACAAGATCCTTGCTGCACTGTTTTGAATATATTGAAGTTTCTGAAGGTTTTTGCCAGGGATTCCAATAAACAGGGAGTTGCAGTAGTCGAGCCTGGAGGAGACAAAAGCATGGACGAGCTTCTCAGCATCGGAAAAAGTTAGGGATGGGCGAAGTCTAGAGATGTTTCGAAGATGGAAGAAGCAAGTTTTAAACAGAAGCTTAATGTGATTTTCAAATGTAAGATTGGAGTCCATTTTTATTCCAAGATTAGTAACAGAGGTGGAGAGGGGGATGTCTTGTCCAGAAAAGGAAAGTGTTGTTATAGTAGATGTCTGTACCTGGTGAGGGGTGCCAATCAGTATGGCCTCGGTCTTGGAGCAGTTTAATTGAAGAAAGTTCTGATTCATCCATGCCCTAATTGCCTCCAGGCAGGCAGAGAGGGCAGTGAGTGAAGATGGAGATGACAAGGTGGAAGATGAGGATGCTCCAGTCCTGATGTAAAGCTGTGTATCGTCGGCATAACAGTGAAAAGAAATGTTGAACTGATTAATAATTTGACCTAAAGGCAGCATGTAAAGGGAAAACAACAGGGGCCCCAGAACCGACCCCTGAGGGACACCACAGGAGACAGAGACTGTCTGGGACGTGGCGTTGCCAAGACTAACACATTCCAGCCTATTGGAGAGGAAAGATTTAAACCAGTCCAGGACGGTGTCACAGAGACCGACCTCCACATGAAGACGGTGGAGGAGGATACTATGGTCCACAGTGTCGAAGGCTGCAGTGAGGTCAAGGAGGACAAGGATGGAGGGAGAACCAGTGTCAGCAGCCAAGAGGACATCATTAGTAACCCTCAGCAGTGCAGTCTCAGTACTGTGAGCTGCCCTGAATCCAGACTGGAACTTCTCATACAGGGAGTGTTGTTGTAAGTGATCCTGCAGCTGAGCAGCAACAGCTTTTTCCAGCACTTTAGACAGAAAAGGGAGGTGTGAAATTGGGCGGTAATTAGAAAAAATGTCTGGATCCAAATTAGATTTTTTCAGAAGAGGCCTAATGATGGCAGTTTTTAGAGGCAGTGGAACATGACCAGATTGAAGAGACTGATTTATTATTTGAGTGATAAGTGGGCCTATTGCAGAGTGATTGGATTTTATGAGAGACGAGGGGAAAGGATCCAGGGCGCAGGATGAAGGCTTCATTTTCTTGATGATGGCCTCCACCTCACTCTGAACAACTTCGTCAAAGCTGTTAAGGGTCCCAGAATGCAGACGGGTAGATGGCACACTGAGAACAGGGAGGTTGTGGAGCTGAGATCTGATAGTGTCAATTTTGGTTTTAAAAGATGAAAGAAACAGCTCGCATTTTTGAGCAGAGTCCTCAAGAGTTTGCTTAATGGGATTAAGCAGACGAGTTATTGTGGAGAAGAGCTGTTTAGAGTTTCCAGGGCAGGTGTTGATGATGTTAGAATAATATTTGGAGCGTGCTTCTTTAAGAGAATAGGCGTACGCCTTCTGATGTTCTTTATATGCCTGCTTATGCACAGAGAGACCAGATGATTTTACACGTCTCTCAATAGCACGGCCAGTTGCCTTCATCTTGCGCAGCTCATCAGTGTACCAAGGGGCTGAACGCGAGAAAGACACCAGTCTTGTCTTCAAGGGGGCGTGTAGGTCCAGGAGCTCCCGAAGAGATTGGTTGTAGTAATCCACAGAGTCATCTGCAGAAGGATGATTGACAGCGGTCAGGGTGTGAAGATCAGCAGACAGAACATCAAGGGAAATGTTTTTAAGGTCACGGAACTGGATGGGTCGTTTTGGGTTTGAAGCAGGCGAAGATGAAGGCACTTCCAGGGAGATGACCCTGTGGTCTGAGACACCCAGGTCATATACAGATAAGTTATTGATGAGTACAGTGTCAGTAATCACCAAATCCAGAGTATGCCCCCTGCTGTGCGTAGGGGCGTCAACATGTTGAGTGAGATTAAGAGAGTCCAAAAGAGACTTAAAATCTGTTGCCAGAGGTGAAGAGGAATTGTCCACGTGGATATTCAAGTCGCCAAGAAAAATAGTCTTCACAGGGGAGGTGCAGAAAAAAGTGAGGAGGTCATGTATCTCTGAGTTAAATGAAACATGCGGTTTGGGAGGTCTATAAATTAATATAACATTCATCAGGAGTGGTGCTTTGAAGCTGAAAGCCAGACATTCAAAAGAAGAAAAATCCTGAGAAACCAGATGCGACAGCCTTAAACTACTGCGGTAGATTACAGCCAGACCACCACCGCGGCCAGTGCTGCGGGCTCTCTGCAGATAGCTGTATCCAGATGGACAAGCTTCATTCAAAGAACTGTACACATCCGGTCTATGCCAAGTTTCTGTGAGGCACATGAGGTCCAAATTCTTCTCCAAAATGTGATCATGAATTAGACAAGATTTGTTTGAAAGTGATTGAACATTAAAAAGTTCTATTTTAATACTAGTTGGAGCAGATTGTTTTTGAAGAGGTTTAAGCAGACTGAAGTCCACTCCACGTTTTCCTTGCCACTTCGTGTGCTGTGGACTACAAAGGACCACAGACGCAGCGTTCTGATGACGTCGTCGAGGTGCGACATGTCTCTCAGACCAGACAGTAGCAATCGAGTCAGAGCCAGTTTGCCTAAAGTGAACTAATTTCTTTCGAGAGCTTCTATGGATGTAACGAGGTCTACGCAGAAGTCCCAGTTGTTTAATGGTCGAAATAGAAGGAGGAATGGAGCAGTTGTTAAATTCAAACAGCTGCGAAGCGGAGTAGGTCAACATTGTTGTCGATCCGGTGGAAGCTAGCACGGAGCTAGCCGCTAACAGCAGGCCCACGGCTCCAAGAAAGATATACAAGAAGCAGAAAGAGGTAATTTGAATGATCATTACCTCGAAGAGGAGCACAGGAGAAAATCCAAAACAGTCCAGAGGACCCAGGAGGGTGACAGAGGCAGCAGGTAAGCGAACAATAAATGCAGCTACGTGGTTTTTTAAGCTAAATTCGTTCTGGAGCTAGCGGGAGCTAACAGCCCCACTAATAAAATTCCGGTTAAACTAGTAAAGTTTTCTATCTAATGAATCCAGCAACAAGTCAAATCTTGGCCTGGCTGCAGTCTCCTATCCTGAGCAAGCACTAGGCATCAGTGGAAAGGAAAAACTCCCTTTTAGAAGGAAGAAACCTCTAGCAGACCCAGACTCAGGACAAGCGGCCATCTGCTTTGACCGGCAACTTATAACGTTTGCAGAACCACAACGCAGTCAGAAAAGACAGTTGCTCTAAAACTTAATCACAGAAAGGTAAAAATGCCCGCGTGACGTCCGTTCACACAGGTGCTGTACACAGGCAAAACGCCTGCCGCACTCTGCGTTCAAGAAAGGTAGAAAGGTTCAAAGAAAGGTAGAAATGTCCGCGTCGGCTCGTACAGGTGCTGTACACAGGCCTAGGCCTGCCGCACTCTGCAATCGAGAAAGGTAGAAATGTCCAACAAGGCTCGGTGAAAAAAACAGCAGAAAGTAGTAAAAAAGGCTTCAAAGAGCAAAAAGTATGAGGAGCAGCGGCAGCCAAGGTGTGCCCGCGTCCGCTTCCTCACAGGTGCTCTGTCACAGGTGCTCTGTCACAGGTGCTCTGTCACAGGTGCTCTGTCACAGGTGCTCTGTCACAGGTGCTCTGTCACAGGTGCTCTGTCACAGGTGCTCTGTCACAGGTGCTCTGTCACAGGTGCTCTGTCACAGGTGCTCTGTCACAGGTAAATGAAAATACCTGCTGGAATGATTTTGTTTGTTTTTGTGAATGTTTAACTATGTGAATGTTTAACTATTTTTGATAACAGTTTAGTCCTGTGTATATGCTAATTTTTGTTTTGTTTATGACCTTGTTTAGGTCAGGGGTTTTTTCAACCCCTGTTCCCACCCAGGATGATGGCAAGCTACCGGATCACCGCAGCTGTGCGGTAGGACTTAAATTGCACCAAACATTTTTTTTTTTTCTGGACATATTACCCTGGATCATGAACTACAAACTACCAGTATATTGATTGATGGACCTTTAATCATCCAGGATTCAAGAACTGATTTAAAATAGAAAAAAAAAAGGACTCGGGTGTAATCAGGGTCTGTTTTGTTCTGTGTATTTTGTCTATTGGTTATACTCTAAGAAAATTATTAATATTACAAACAATATTATTATCCGAGTCAGAGAGTCTTTATTGTCATTTGCACCGCATGTAGTGTGATGAGATGAGATCATGTACACGAGGTCCCAGTTACATCCAACAACAAAATGTAAGAGAAAAACAGTAATAACATCTAGGATATGGACCACTAGTTGGCAGTGTAGTGCAAATATTGCATAACTTCCTAGCTACCAATTGTTGATTTTATTTAGCGGTTTAGAATTTAGCTTCCCCTAATTTTCACAAGACATTAGTGCTTTTGAAATTGCGGACCTAAATAAATTAATTAGTGCTTTAGAAATAGTGGAACTAAATTTTGGATTAGCGCTACCTAGCATTGGTCAAACTATTAACCACAGCAAGATACACGAGCTCTGCCAAGGACGGTCAGATCTCGCAATATCTTCTGTTGGGCCGACCAGCCTGCTCAGAGGAGTGCAAGGGGGGTCAAAGATCACCCCTCTGGCGCTAAAACACGACAAGCAGCAATTCAACAGGCCCTCCAGGCTCAGCGCGCATGCGCAGGCCTGGAAGGCGTGTTTACCAAATGAGTGGGTCATGACAACGATACGTCATGGGCTCAAGTTGCAGTTCTCAAAGAAACCACCCCGTTTCACAGGGGTGCTGCAATCTAAAATTAACCCAAAACGTGCACACGTACTGAGGGAGGAAATCTCAAGAATGCTGTAAAAGGGAGTGATTACCTGGTCTCAGGACGCAAGCTATGCTCTGGCCACTACAGTAAATACTTCCTGGTGCCCAAAAAGGATCATTCCCTGAGACCGATTCTGGATCTCAGGACTGTCAACAAGAGGATTAAAACATTTAAGTTCAAGATGATTACACTACGGCAAGTCCTCCAGTCTGTGAGACCTAGAGACTGCGCGTGTACAGTGGATTTAAAAGATGCCTATTTCCATATAGGTGTATGGAGGAAACACAGGAAGATCCTCCGCTATGCCTTCGAGGGTAACACTTGTAAATTCAAAGCTTTACCCTTTGGTTTAAAGACTGCTCCGCATACATTTACAAAATGTCTGGATACAGCCCTGACCCCTTTTAGGAATCAAGGACTCAGGGTCATGAATTACCTCGATGACCTGCTGATTCTGGCTGAAAGCAGAAAGCAGGCCCAGTCACACTCCTATAAGGTGATTTCTCACCTGGAGTCTCTCGGTTTTGTCATAAACCTACAAAAAAGCGATTTGACTCCATCAGGGGTTACCGTATTTTTGGGAGTACAGATCAACACTGTCTGGTACAGAGCATGGCTCTCTAAGGAATGAGTTTCCTCCATTCGCCGTTGCCTGGAAAGATTTAAACTGGACCAACGTGTCCCTGTGAAAACCTTCCAACGCCTTTTAGGTCTCTTGGCAACAGCCATTACCTATGTGCCACACGCATTAATGAAAATGCGGCCCATACAAGTATGGCTAAACCAACGAATATAACCCGACCTGCCTAATCAGGCTGAGAAGGTTAGGATAGACCCAGAGTGCCTGGATGCCCTGGGATCCTGGAGAGACTTGTCCGTTTTCACGGAAGGGGTCTCATTGGGAAGGATGTCATCTCGTGTGGTCATCACGACGGACACCTCCAAAACTGGATGGGGGACGATCTGTAGAAACCAGAACGCCCGTGGCCTTTGGAATGAACAGGAAGCAAGATTACTCATCAACTTCCTGGAGTTGTTGGCTGTATTTCTGTCACTAAAATATTTCTTCAATAAAGGTTTGATTGCTGGACAACACATTAGTGAAATCAGATAACAGGACCACAGTGTCCTTCATCAACAGAGAGGGAGGAACAAGATCCCGGGCCCTCCTAGAACTGGCACAGAGGATGCTCACATGGTGTGCTCCAAGAATCTTGTCACTTAGGGCGACTCATGTCCCTGGTGAACTAAATTATGGGGCGGACACCCTTTCAAGAGGACCTCTTTTGGCATCAGAGTGGAGCCTGAATTCACAGATTGTGGAACAGGTCTGGTCACGATTTGGGAAAGCCTCTGTGGACCTGTTTGCCTATAGGGCTAGCTCACACTGTGTCCTCTACTTTTCCTTAAGGGAAGCAGACGCTCCATTGGGTATGGATGCTCTGGCACATGATTGGCCTGCAGGGTGCTCTACTATGCCTTTCCACCTGTCCCTCTGATCGGGGCGACATTGGAACGGGTACGTCAGGGAGCTCTCTCCTTGATTCTCATAGCCCCAAGGTGGCCACAGAAGACGTGGTTCCTGGAGCTGATTTCAATGCTATCTGGGATACCATGGCAATTGCCTTCTCACAGGGACCTACTGACTCAGGCGCATGGGCAGCTTCTACACCCACGTCCAGAGTTGTGGCAACTTTCAGCCTGGCCTCTGAAGGGATCTGGCTGAAAGCCTAAGGCTTTGGTTGCTTTGTCCCAAAACAAAGAACAAAGTTAACAAGGACCTGAGAGGTTACCCTGTGCTTAGCTTGGGTTTCTACCTCTACATCTGTCACCCAATTTCTTGTGACATGGTGGGTCCATTTTTTCCTCCTGTTTCTCAGGATGTTCCATTGGGAAAAGGGGATGATAAGTATTCACACTGATGGAGCACGCTTAAGCTGTCTCTAGTTGGTGTATACATATATATGCCTAGTGGAAACATCACGTTGGTGTTTCTTGCATTTGGCATTTTTTCCTCTTAGCATGTGCTTTCTGCATTCCCTGCAGAAAGTAGCTGGAAGATGCCTGTCCTTTAGGACGGATGTTCTCACTTGTACTTTGCTGAGCATTTCAAGGGCGTGAATGGATTACGTTCCCATAGCAAGTACAGTATGTTGCACCGAGAGACCGACTGAAAGGGAACTGAAAGTTATGCGCCATAACTCATGTTCCCTGAAGGAAGGGAACAAGGTGCAACATATCTGGCCCTTCTCAATGCTGAAAGCTCGGTGAAGTGCAATTTTGGAGAAAGATGGAGGGGCGCAAGCCGCTTAAGTACCCAGAGGGCGGGGCCTCTGGTGCAGCGGTGACACCCCTAGCCGTAAAGGCGTGAGTATATTCCTTCAGGAAATCACGCGGGGGCGCAGTTCCCATAGCAAGTATGTTTCACCTCGTTCCCTTCCTTCAGGGAACATGAGTTATGGTGCATAACTTTCAGGTTTCCTCCCACAGACGTTGTTTAGACCTGTCATTTAAAACTTTTTCAATTTACCAGTTGGGATCCGATTGCACTAAATCAGAATGATAGTTTAGTAGAAGTTTGGACACAAAAAGGCAAACACACAAGAAGCTTGAAAGATAAAAAAAAAACTATGTAAACAAAAAAAAAGTAAAAACGCTGATGTAGAACAAAACATAAAAACCCAAGGAGCAGATCATGAAGGAGCATAAAAATATAAGAAGGCACTATAGGAGGACTGAATGAAATCCATTAATACTCAAGTGGTGAGTGAAGTGAAACAGAAGGATTATATGGACTGTGGCCGATGAGAAGAGTGGTTGCAGATTTGACTAAATCAAACTGGCAACAGAGGGAGCAGAAACTGACTCAGGAGAAATGGCACCAAGGACTGATGAACTGAAAACACAAATATTATAACTCAACAAACTAACAAAAAACACAACTCCTGACTCTGAAGGTGGTCTGAACTCCTTTAATTGGTATGCGTTAGGCTGAACCCAGCTCATCTTGTGCCAATCTATAGTGTGATAGTGCTATAGATCTTGCTTAACTCTGAATGTCAGAAAACTCCTTGTAACTGCTACTTTCCTACCGGTCATTGACTGGTTACATTATTTACATGAATGCCCCTGCCAGCTCCTTGCAGTTGTGTCAAGATCTGGACTCATTGGCGAGGAATGTGAGACACACATGCAGGAGGACTAGAGAGACAGAGAAAATAATTTAACATCACACAGGATGAATTGCTGGCGGGACAGCAAAAACTTACTTGGCCCCTGGAAGGGAACCCCAGTGCAGACAGAGCAGGTGCCCGCAGGAGAGCAGGTGGCGCAAAACCACACATCATGACACCATGGGAGGACAATGCTCAAACAACATCATGTGCTCCAGGAAACAAGCACCTCCTCGTGTGGAAGCCACAAGGACTAAATACTAGTCTCTAATGAGACAAAAGAAAGACACCTGCAGACAATTAGGATGAGAATCAGGTGTGAAACAGGTGAGATCGTCACAAGTTGTTGGATGCTGTCTGTGGCGTGCTAAGATTCATAACTGGTTGTAACCATACCCATCACTGAACTCCATACTCCTTGGTCAGTTGGTCATCATTATCTACATGTATCACACTGGTTCATTTTCATCTATAAATCCTTCCTTGGTCTGCTGCCTTCTTATATCTCCACATGTCACATTGTCAGTGCAGTTACAACATGCGCTCTCAGGTCATTCATTACCTGCAGTGTTCCCTCAGTGCAGACTGAACTTGGCAAAAAGGCCTTTTCTTACTCTGCTCCTGAAACCTGGAATACATTGCAACAGGAAGTGAAGTTGTCCACCTTGATTTCTTTAAGGGGTTTCTAACATTTGACAATGGAAAAATGGAAAAATCAAAGCCAATATGTTCTTGTTTTTAGTATTTTACCTTGTTTTATGGCACCCTGATTTATTGTTTTATACACTACTCTTATTTTAACTGCATTTTTACTATAGTTTATTGTTGTCATTGTTTACTGTTATTGTTGTCTTTATATGTTCTGTCTGGAACAGGTTCCTCGTGTAAATGAGTCTTAGTGGCTCGTTGAGGCTAGCCTGTATAAATAAAGGTTGAATGAAAACAAAACAAAAAAGGACTTCCAGCTGAAATGACCTGTCCCCAACCAAGCAGTAGAGCACTTAGCAGCTGGCTGACTGAATAAAACAAAATAAAAAAACTATCCTTGGGACTATTCTAAAGATGTTAGATGTTGGTTTTGGACTCACTGTGGTCAATGTAATTTGCTGCACAAGAAATAAGAAGAGCACTAACGTTTCTTATTTATATTTGCATTGCAAGTGGTGGCCAAGCTGAATGATTGTCTCTGATTTTTTTGTGGAGTGGAACTAGCTGATGCATGTTCGTAAGGACTGCACAAATCATGTATCAATAAATCTCTTCAGATGAGCAGTGAAACAAATTTAACTAAGAAGAAAAGAAGCATTGTCCCTTGCGTTGCAACTCTTAGGCTTGGGCCATGTCATGTATGACTGAGAATCAACACCAGCTTCTGCTGGTGCTGGAGCAGGAGCTGCATGTGGACACGATTCCTGTCAGAACTGTCATCAACAGAGCCGATGATTTAAAATGAGGAGGTGGTGGAAAACTCACACTTT
>JBBPBX010072011.1:0-18171 GCA_038048925.1 Garcialebias charrua
CCCCGTTTTTGATTGTGGCACTATGAGTTGTAATTCTTGTTGGCTTTGATCAACGGATACAGATTTAAACTATAATTGAACACTAATATACCGCTAAGCATGATGGGAAATCAACACGGTTCACTTCCTGTTTTTTAGTTTAGTTTTTGATTGTGGCACTATGAGTTGTAATTCTTGTTGGTTTTGATCAACAGATACAGATTTAAAATATACATTGAATTTATAAATGTAAATTCAATGTACAGTTTAAATCTGTATCTGTTGATCCCACATTTATACCACTTGGGATAAATACAGTTAGCCCACATGGGCTTCCCATGCTGGGCACATTATACTAAAATCACATGGGTCCTATATACTGATGCACATGTCTGTCCCATTCCCAGTTAGCCCACATAAAAAAATGAGCTGGGGCCTATATATATATGCCCAGGTTGAAGCCATGTAAGATCATCCCACATTTAGCCCACTTGGGGTAAATACAGTTAGCCCACATGGGCTTCCCATGCCGGGCCCATTATACTAAAACCACATGGGTCCCATATAATGATGACCATTTCTGTCCCATTCCCAGTTAGCCCACATAAAAATGTACTGGGCCCTATATATCCATGCCCAGGTTGAACCCATGTAAGGTGATCCCACATTTATACCACTTGGGATGAATACAGTTAGCCCACATGGGCTTCCCATGCTGAGCACATTATACTAAAATCACATGGGTCCCATATACTGATGCATATATCTGTCCCATTCCCAGTTAGCCCAAATAAAATTAAACTGGGGCCTATATATCTATGCCCAGGTTCAACCCATGTAAGGTCGGCCCACTCTTATACCACTTGGGATAAATACAGTTAGCCCACATGGCACTCTTATACCACTTGGGATAAATACAGTTAGCCCACATGGGCTTCCCATGCTGGGCCCATTATACCGAAACCACATGGGTCCCATATAATATTGCCCATTTCTGTCCCATTCCCAGTTAGCCCACATAAAAATGTAGTGGGCCCTATATATCCATGCCCAGGTTGAACCCATGTAAGGTGATCTCACATTTATACCACTTGGGATAAATACAGTTAGCCCACATGGGCTTCCAATGCTGGGCCCATTATACCAAAACCACATGGGTCCCATATAATGATGCCCATTTCTGTCCCATTCCCAGTTAGCCCACATAAAAATGTATTGGGCCCTATATAACCATGCCCAGGTTGAACCCATGTAAGGTGATCCCACATTTATACCACTTGGGATAAATACAGTTAGCCCACATGGGCTTCCCATGCTGGGCCCATTATACCAAAACCACATGGGTCCCTTATAATATTGCCCATTTCTGTCCCAATCCCAGTTAGCCCACATAAAAATGTAGTGGGCCCTATATATCCATGCCCAGGTTGAACCCATGTAAGGTGAGCCCACATTGATACCACTTGGGATAAATACAGTTAGCCCACATGGGCTTCCCATGCTGGGCCCATTATACTAAAACCACATGGGTCCCATATAATAATGCCCATTTATGTCCCATTCCCAGTTAGCCCACATAAAAATGTAATGGGCCCTATGTATCCATGCCCAGGTTGAACCCATGTAAGGTGAGCCCACATTGATACCACTTGGGATAAATACAGTCTGCCCACATGGGCTTCCCATGCTGGGCCCATTATACTAAAACCACATGGGTCCCATATAAAATTGCCCATTTCTGTCCCATTGCCAGTTAGCCCACATTAATCCTGTATAGGACCCATATATTTAGCCCAACAGGGCTCACAAAATGGGTTCCTTTATGGGATAACCATATGGGTCTCATGCAGTTAGCCCAGATAAATCCCATGCCCACTCATTACCCAACTAGCCCACAATAACCCCATGTGGGGCCCAACTATGCATGTTGGCTGGGACCCCACTCCACAGCCATCCTGGTGCACAGTCTTGTGACTTCCCGTATTGACTACTGCAACTCCCTTCTCTACGGCCTCCCCAACAAATCTCTCCACAAGTTACAGATGGTCCAGAACTCAGCTGCCCGTGTCATCACTCAAACCTCCTACTATGATCACATCACTCCTGTCCTGCAGCAGCTCCACTGGCTCCCGGTTAAATCACGCATCATCTTCAAAATTCTACTCCTCACGTTCAAAGCTATCCACAACCTTGCCCCTCCTTATCTATCTGACCTCCTCCAAATCTCCATCCCATCACGCTCTCTCAGATCCTCCTCTTCACTACATCTCCATGTACCCTCTGCCCGCCTCTCCACCATGGGGAGCAGGGCCTTCACCTGCTCTGCCCCTCACCTCTGGAACGCCCTACCGCCAGACCTTCGAAACACCTCCTCCCTTTCTCTGTTCAAGACTGCCCTGAAAACCCATCTCTTTAGACTAGCTTATCACTAACTTTGCTAAATGTATTTTTATCTTCCATTTTATATCCTTTATGTATTTTATATTTCAATTTGTCGCTGATAATGTTTGCTCTGTATTACACTGTGTTGGTTTGTTAAGTGTCCTTGGGTGTCCTGAAAGGCGCTTTTAAATAAAATGATTATTATTATTATTATTATTATTATTATTTACATCCATCATTACAGCAAAGATGTTTGTGCTCAGTAATTTATGATACCTTAGTATTATTTATTGATTTAATTGCTTGTGGTATGAAAGAAAATTTTGTTCTGTTTCTTGAGAATAAAGGAAGGCCATACCTTCGCCCTGAAGGAAGCAACTCAAATGAAGATCTTAGGGGATGTGTGTCGTCTGCTATAATCTTGTTTGCCTTCCTCATAACTCTGTCCATGTATATCTTTTCCATACTTGGCAGAGTGGTCCCTAACAGTTTGCTGGCTGTAGTTACTATACTTCTCAAGGATTTCTTCTGAGCCTCTGTAGCATTGCCAAACCAACATATGTTACAAAACGTTAAAATACTTTCAATAAAAGCAGAATAAAACATTAAAAGCATTGAGTTATTGACTCTAAAAGAACCCAGTTTCTTTAAAAAATACATCCTCTGCTGAGCCTTGGTGCTAATAAGGTCAGCCCATGAGTCCCACTTTAAGTGACAGTCCAGAACCACGCCCAGGTACTTGTAGCACGAGACAGTTTCAATCTTCTCTCCATTGATGGCTGTTGGAGAGAATGACTGAAGCTTCCTGAAGTCAATAGTCATTTATTTTGTTTTGTTCATGTTCAGAACCAATTTCGATTTTTTGCACCAATTAACGAAGAAGTCCAGAACTGGTCCATGCTCTTCTTCCTTGTCGTTTAAAAGGCTTACCAGGGCTGTGTCATCAGCATATTTAATTAAATGTCTATTTGGGAAAGTACTTCTGCAGGAGTTTGTATACAAAATAAATAACAGTGAAGATAAAACACATAGGCGTAACTTCCTGAAGGACTGGTGGGGACAAATCCCCACCAATGCTGACCTCTAGTGGACAGTCCCCACCAATATTTTGTTCACATATTTTACTTTTTATTTTATTTTATTGAACATTTAACCCTAACCCTCTGATTAAAACCCCATTCATGCCGCTACTCAGAAAGAAAAGAAAAAAGTTATCTCCGTTTCACACCGTCAACGAACCCCAACAAAAAAAAAAAACAACAACAACTGCCGAACAGCTGCTCTGTCCAGCAGTGGCTCTGTATTTAGTTAGTACGCACTGCGCAGTTTGCAAGACTCCCATGGCGTGCAGAGGAGCTGTCTGATCACCCTACACGGCAAAATACGACCAAAAAGTAAGTCATTAAATAGTTTTGGTGCACAGTACTCATGGTGTTATTGTGTTTACAGTGTGCATGCATTTCCTGAACGTAAGTAAATCGTTTTGATGACGTTTTGCGTGTAATATGTGCGCGACTTCAGGAGGAGCGAAAACTACGTTTGTTTATGTGTGAACAGTGTGCGCGAAGTTAGTCTGAGCTTTGTGAATTTAATTTAAACAAAACAGTATTATCATCCTGCTGCAGACGGAGGAGGGATGGAGGACGAGTTTAAGAAGTGGCTGCAGATACTTCTACTAGCATATTTAGCTCCATCTACTAGCAACTCACGGTGAATCAATAAACAAGCTGAAAACAATCTGAAAAGCTCTGAAACAGGTGGAGCATGTTCTTATTTATCTTGAAGCAGACACAGAGCTAAAGCCTTAAAGTCCTCCATCACTGAGTCTGCCTGTTAGTTTCAACATCAGGTGTACCAGCACGTTCATGCTGCAGGGCAAGACAGGTCATGCTGCCATGCTGCTGCAATACTGTGAAATAAATGCTGATAATTGTTTTATTTTTATTAATTACTGTAATTGCATTTGTAATGATAGTGTGCACCTACTATTTTTAGTTTGGAGCAAGCCTGGATAGATTGTTGTACTCAGTGCAGCTCCTACGGATTAAATGTCCTCTAAATAGCTTCATTTCATTTTCAGAGTTTCTATCGGCCAAATTGTGACATCATATGCTTAGAAGATTCTTCCCAATGAGCAAAGTGGATTCTACACAACACATCAAGAGCACTGTATGAAGCTAGGGAGAAAATAACAATCTTAATTGTTGTTGTTTTTTACAAACCAGATCCAAAAAAGTTGGGACACTAAACAAATCAAGTCAAGTCAAGTCAAATTTATTTATATAGCACAGTTAGAACAGATAAACTGTTATCAAGGTGCTTCACACACACACACAACATAAAAGAGGCTCAGAAATTTACAGAACAGTATCACACATCAATACAGTAGTAACAATTCTGATATTAACAGCAGTAAAGTATAATAAAAATGTATAAGAACAATATTAAAATGAAAACAGTAAAAATATATACACTACGTCAGCTCACACAGTATGAAACACCAGAGAGAACAGATGGGTTTTTAGCAGGGATTTGAACAAGTGAAGGGAGGAGGCCTGTCTAATGTTGAGGGGCAGGTTGTTCCAGAGTTTGGGGCCGGTGACTGAAAACGCCCGATCTCCTCGGAGCTTCAGATGTGTTTTTGGAACCACCAAGAGCATCTGATCAGATGATCTCAGGGCCCGCGGTGGAACATATGGTTCCAGCAGCTCAGAGAGGTAGAGGGGAGCGAGGCCATTCAGGCATTTGTAGGTCAACAACAGGATTTTAAAGTCGACTCTAGTTCGCACGGGGAGCCAGTGCAGTGAGGAGAGAACAGGTGTAATGTGCTCAAACTTACGTGTACCGGTTAAAAGCCGAGCTGCTGCATTTTGCACGAGCTGGAGGCGTGAGAAGGAGGCCTGACTGATCCCAGCGTACAGTGCATTACAATAATCCAGGCGGGTTGTGATGAATGCATGGATTAGTGTCTCGAGATCAGGTCTGGACAGCACCGGCTTGAGCTTAGCAACCTGCCGCAGTTGGAAGAAACTCTTCTGGAGAACGGAGCTGATCTGTTTATCGAACTTAAGGTCCGAGTCAAAAACCATCCCAAGATTTTTTACGGAGTGTTTGAGGTACGGCTGGAGGGAGTCCAAGTTTATTTCATCAGAGGCGGCAGCTGAGCTAGGGCTGAAGATGATGACTTCAGTCTTCTGGTCATTAAAACTTAGTGAAATAGTGAATAAAAACTGAATGCAATGATGTGGAGGTGCCAACATCTAATATTTTATTCAGAATAGAACACAAATCACAGATCAAAAGTTTAAACTGAGAGAATGTATCATTTTAAGAGAAAAATATGTTTTTTCAAAATTTCATGGCATCAACAAATCCAAAAAAAGTTGGGACAAGTCCATTTTTACCATTGTGTGCCATCCCCCCTTCTTCTTACAACACTCAACAGACGTCTGGGGACAGAGGAGACCAGTTTCTCAAGTTTAGAAATAGGAATGCTCTCCCATTCATGTCTAATACAGACCTCTAACTGTTCAATCGTCTTGGGCCTTCTTTGTTGCACCTTCCTCTTTATGATGCACCAAATGTTCTCTATAGGTGAAAGATCTGGACTGCAGGCTGGACATTTCAGTACCCGGATCCTTCTCCTACGTAGCCATGATGTTGTGATTGCTGCAGAATGTGGTCTGGCATTATCTTGTTGAAAAATGCAGGGTCTTCCCTGAAAGAGATGACGTCTAGATGGAGCATATGTTGTTCTAGAACCTGAACATAGTTCTCTGCATTAATGGTGCCTTTCCAGACATGCAAGCTGCCCATGCCACAAGCACTCATGCAACCCCATACCATCAGTGATGCAGGCTTCTGAACGGAGAGTTGATAACAACTTGGGCTATCCTTGTCCTCTCTGGTCCGGATGACATGGCGTCCCAGTGTTCCATAACGAACTTCAAATCGTGACTCATCTGACCACAGAACAGTCTTCCATTTTGCCACACTCCATTTTAAATGACCCCTGGCCCAGTGCAAACGTCTGAGCTTGCTTAGAAATGGCTTCCTCTTTGCACTGTAGAGTTTCAGCTGCAACGGCGGATGGCACGGTGGATTGTGTTCACTGACAATGCTTTCTGGAAGTATTCCTGAGCCCATTCTGTTATTTCCTTGACAGTGGCATTCCTGTTTGAGGTGCAGTGACGTTTAAGGGCCCGGAGATCACGAGCATCCAGTAGAGTTTTACGGCCTTGACCCTTACGCACAGCGATTGTTCCAGATTCTCTGAATCTTTTGATGATGTTATGCACGGTTGATGATGATAACTTAAAAGTCTTTGCTATTTTACGCTGGGTAACACCATTCTGGTATTGCTGCACTATCTTTCTGCGCAACAATGGTGGAATTGGTGATCCTCTTACCAGCTTGGCTTCTGAGAGACACTGACACTCTGAGAAGCTCTTTTTATACCCAATCATGTTGTCAATTGACCTAATTAGTGTTAATTGGTCTTCCAGCTGTTCGTTATATGCTCAATTTCCTTTTTCCAGCCACTTATTGCTACTTCCCAAATGTTTTGGGATTTGTTGACACTGAAATTTTGAATCAACATATTTTTCCTTTAAAATGTTACATTTACTCAGATTAAACTTTTGATCTGTCATCTATGTTCTATTATGAACAAAATATTGACATTTGCCATCTCCACATCATTGCATTCAGTTTTTTAGTGTCCCAACTTTTTTGGAATCCGGTTTGTAGTATTATTTTCATTCATTCATTCAACTTTTATCTTTATTATCTTGTAATGCACTTTGGACAATGCAAGTTGTTGCTGGAAGGTCCTATTTAAATAAAGTTTATTATTGTTATTCCTGTTAACAATGTCTTTCTGTATCGTGCCTTCTTACAAAGACCTTTTGTATAAAACTTGTGTGCTGATGTAATGAAAATGAAGGTGTTAATAACAATGTACAATGATCTGACAGGATAAATGCTAACTCAGGGAGTCATACAGCTGTTAAACTGCTACTCAGTGTCATACAGCTGTTGAACTGCTAGTAAGGGTGTCATACAACTGTTATTGTTATTACGACATACACAATTGAAAAAAGTACCGGTACTTTGTCCAAAAAAGCAGATGCAGCATTTTCGATTTCCGTCCCCACCAACTTTCAACACAAAGTTACGCCCTTGATAAAACACACCCTTGGGGAGAGCCAGTGCTGGTGGTTGTTTTGTCAGAGAGTGTTTAACCCACTCGGACCTGCTGGACTCTACCTGTTAAAAAGTCTGTAATCCATAAAACCAAGCTATGTGAGATTAAAAACTCTTTTGTTAAGATTTCTGTTAAAATCCTTGGCTGAATAGTATTAAAAGCTGATGAAAAATCCACAAATAATTTTTTTTACATGGGCTTTTGGTCTTTCAAGGTGGGAATAGAGTAGATGCAGCATAGTCAGAATAGCATCATCCACCCCTCTAGATGGCTGATATGCAAACTGTAGGGGGTCTAGATAGAAGATGCTGTGTTTGACAGAAACCGTGTTTCCTTCCATTTTCATTTCGAATTTTGAGCTAATTTTTGAAATCTCGCAAATATGTAAATACAAATTAATGCGAAGCAGAAGTGTTTCCATCTACTGGCTTGTAGCGCATCTACCAAGCCACGCACAGCGTCATTACGTCAGACGTCAGCGTCATTACGTCAGACGTCAGCACTGCGCATGTCTACAGTAAACAGGAAGTAGCGGTTGAAAACAGAACCCGGCCACACATCTCGTCAAAATGGAGAGAATATTTCAGGTACGTGTTGCTATCGGGCAAGTTGTATTTATTCTGTCATGCCAACTAGTTTTAGCGATGTTACATGTTGTCCGGAGCGGAAACAGCTGAACGTCACGTGACGTGAATGTTCGCTACGGCAGAACTGAGTCGGAAAATCTGTTTCCATCTGTCGTTTTGCGCATCTGCTCATTTTCGAAGATCCCAAAAACCACCTCAAGCGAGCGTATAAACTTTTTGGCGAAGTTGAGGAAGTAAATTCGGATTTTGCCGTTTCCATTAAGCTTTTCTGCTGCGATACTTCAAAATGCGCAGCTAGAAACCTTGATGGAAACACGGCTAGAGAAGGCCTTTTTTAATTATACGCTCAAAGCTCTTCATCACCAGAGATGTCAGTGCAATGGGACGGAAATCATTTAATTCTGATGGCCTTTGAACTTTAGGCACCGGCACAATTATGGATGTTTCCATAACAAAGGAACTATATGGTGTTTCAAAGAATAGTTAAAAATATATGTAAAAGAAGAGGATGGATGGATGGATTGTGTCAGGGTTTTGTTTTAGTACATTCTATAGTTTTTGGTTTGTTTGTTTGTTTACTTTTTATGTCTTTTTTTTTTTTTTGACCTGGCAGAGTTGGACACTGTTTCTAGATTATTATTTTTTTTAATCTTTGTCCTGTTTTTTAAGATGTTTCTTGGGTACCCGCATTTTCCGGAATATAGGTTGCGGCTTTTTATCATTTTTGCATGCCCTGCGACCTATATTCAGGTGCGACCTATTTATGGCTTTTTATAAAATAAGCTGATTTGTAATCATTTATTAACAAAAATTAAACTGAGACACACTCTTACAATAATGTCAGCTAACAAATATATTTTAGGTGTTTATCCTGCTAAAATTATTCATTTATTAAAGAAAAGTTCAGCTCAGACACATATTTGCTATAATTTTTATCAAACAAATAATTGTTTTTAAGTGTTAATCTTCTTAAAAGCCTTGCTGTGTGCTCCTGTGGCAGCCGTTTGCAGCAGAGCTAAACACGGTCTACATTTTGACGTAGGTGCGACCTATATTCAGGTGCGACCTATATATGGATTTTTCCAATTTTTTGGGAATAATTGGACAACGCAACCTATTTCAGGTGCGACCTATATTCCAGAAAATACGGTAGATTTTTTTTTATGTGTGTTTATATTGCAACATTTCCACACTGGGTTTTGTCCCAGTACTTGAAATGAATACTGGACTTGCCGCCGTAGACGCCGCAACACTGTATAAGTCGCGTCAGTCCAACAATTTCTATAAAGTAGAAAAATAAATAAATACATTGCGTCGCCATATTAGTCGCATCTCTTATGCGTCACCGCTGACCATCTGGAAAAGGGGGCCGGTGTTGTGCCAAAAATCCACTGACTGCCAAATGGTGGCCACAGGAGCGTGCATGGGAGGACTTTAACAAGAATTTAACAAGATTAACACTTAAAAACAATTATTTGTGTTCTCGAAATTATAGCAGAGGTGTGTCTCAGTTTATCTTTTCCTAAATAAATGCACTTTAATGGTCAAATTTCGCCTGGGCAGCATGACGAAATGCAGGGATTTTACGTTTGCTCCAGTAGTTCCAGTGCGAGATGAAGGTGGCCTGGTATGGCAAGCCAAGTGTCTAATTAATAGCCACTTTCACCTATTAATGAGACACTTGGCTTGCCATATTACCGTATTCTCCGGCGTATAAGTCGCACCTTTTTGCCTACATTTCTAAGCCCTGCGACTTATAGGCCGGTGCGACTTATACGTCGATTTTTCCAATATTTTGGTCATAATTTGACTTTGGTCAAAAACTCCAAAAATGGTGCAGTACCAGTTTCGGCCGCTATGGGCGCTAAGAAACCCTTTACAGTACCTACACTGTTGACATCTGCCTGGTCCAAAAATGGTGCAGTGACACAGAAGATGAAGACTTCAATGGTTTTGAATAAATAAATAAAAACCATAAAATAAATACAGTATCTGTTTCTGTCATCATTTTAAACTGAGACACGTTTTTTACTGTAATGTCAGCTAATAAAAATATATTTTTATGTGTTTATCTTTAAAGATAAATGATGAAAGACACAAAATATACAAAAATTATGTTCATTTATTAATGAAAAGTTCAACTAAGACACATCAAACAAAATACTGTAGTTTTTATGTGATAATCTTGTCAAAAGTCCTTCCAAACAATTTGGCAGCCAGTCCAAAATAATGTTCATTTATTAATGAAAAGTTCAACTAAGACACATCAAACAAAATACTGTAGTTTTTATGTGATAATCTTGTCAAAAGTCCTTCCAAACAATTTGGCAGCCAGTCCAAAATAATGTTCATTTATTAATGAAAAGTTCAACTAAGACACATCAAACAAAATACTGTAGTTTTTATGTGATAATCTTGTCAAAAGTCCTTCCAAACAATTTGGCAGCCAGTCCATTTTGGGCAAAACACCAGTTCACGTGAGGTGCGACCTATAGGCCGGTGCGACTTATAGGCCGGTGCGACTTATACGTTGATTTTTCCATTTAATTGGGCATAATTAGGTTGGTGCGACTTATACTCCGGTGCGACTTATACGCCGACGAATACGGTACTCAATTGCCCTCTAGTGGCTGAAAATGGTAGTACTCAAAATTTTCCATGTCAGAATGAATTAAATTGTCAGATCTTAGTCAAAATTTGGTTTATAAATGGGGGGGAGGGGTTTAAATATGTCGCTTTGCTGTATACGGTAAGTCACAGGCATGCTAATTTATGCAAAAAAACTGTGACTTATACAGCAAAAATTACGGTAGTTACCATTTTGGAAGGGTGTTTGATTTAGACTTTTTTTTTTACACAACCTTCACAAATCTAACAGAATACTGAGCAGGAGTACTGTTATCAATTTTACCCACATCACCAGTTTACATTCTTAGTGTTGTAGCTGACTCCCCATATCAGGTTGGAGGTTTCAACTAAAAATGGCCTCTTCAGTTCTTAAATTATTGAGATTCTCCCACCCTGCTACATATTCTTGCTACGGAATTCCTGATTATGAAACAAATATGAGGTATGGTCATTATGAAACTGTTTCTTTTAAGGGAAATAACGTGGTATTTACAATATGTCTTTGGAAAGCAAATTTCAAATTGAGCTCAACATTTAATCGAAAATGTTTCTATAAAAAATTCAAATAAAAAAGTGAGACAATTTAAAAGATCAAACTCTTGATATAAACTTTACTCTCATCTATGACATCTACATTTATATGCATATTTCTGGTGCTTTTACTAGAACTGCTCATTCAAAATGAAAGAAAAGACACGATGGGCTTACAATTTACCTCTGTAATTATGATTGCTGCGGAGTCACAGTACTTTTGTGGGGATGTTTTTTTTTTCCTTCCCTGAACATTACTATTATTATGATGTGTTCTTGGTTACCACTAAGTCTTTACAAAACTGTTACTCAACGCCTGACCAAATTGGTTTTCTGAAATGGGATGAGCTGCAATAACTCCCCCAATGGACATAGGGCAACATGATTTCCACCTTCCCTGAACAGGTTTCATTTCTGAAGAAGTAATGAGTAAATTCAGGTATGCAGTTATGGTTAAATTTAAAAATACAAATGATACATACAGAAATACACTGCTACCAGCTTGTACACATAGGAATTTTGAAGAAATTGTACAAATAATCCCAGAAATGTTTACAACAATATTGACTTTGGCATTTAAATTTACAGCTAATTTGCTTATTTAGAGCATGGTGTCCAATCTTGGTCCTCAAGGGACTCTGTCTATATGTTACTGTATTTTGCTCCAACACACTTGATTTGAATAAATGGGGGATTCACAAGTTTCTGCAGAAAGCAAAGAGGTAATTTAACCAGTGACTCAAGTGTGTTGAGCCTGGAAACAAGTAAAACATGCAGGATAGTGACCCTCAAGGACCAGGATTGGACACCCCTGGTTTAGAGGCTATAAGGGGCTATAAATCAAAAGGAGGGAAAGTGCATCAATGACAGTGCTGGAATTATGATGTGACTGTTTTACGCTTGAGCATCAACATCACAAAAGCTTGCATTTTGGGTAATGGGCGCTTGTTGGTAGCTCCATTAATGAACTCTAATACTAAGCAAATATGCCAAAAAGTTAAGGCTATTGTGTTTAATGCAAAAAATGTATAATAGAAATTAAACAAGAAGAATTGGAGAAGATTGTTGTCAAGAGAAGCCAGGTAAGTGTTATATATGAACATATTACATAAAGGTGAGATTAGACCAAACATATAACAAAGTAGACAGTTATCCTGATGCATGCTCAAAGTAGACAGTTGTTTCTGACCTGCTAGCTTATCAAACACACCTGATTTGTTTTTGTGTACAATGCTAGTACATTTTTCAAGCATGTGGTTAGAGTCGAAACTTTGTAAAATCATTTTCTCACACCAGATTTTATCTATTTTGCATCTGCTGCAACAGTCATCTTTAGAATCTGAAAAAGAATCAGAATAAGCTTTATTTTCATTGTACCGAGACACAACGAGAATATGTCCGATTGTCCGTACAGTCGCCCGAAAGATGGACAGAGTGCATGTACCTGCTGATGTGATAGCATAGCCTTCTTATCCTTTACAGAATACATTTTTTAGATAGAAAAGGGGACAAAGCCATGAGAAGAGGACAGTGGCATTCCAAAAAAAAAAAGATCTCTTCACACCTTGTCCTAACAGGGCATGATTTAAGACGTAAAAAAAAAAACTCTGCCAGGAAGCACATTTAAGAACATGTTACATATGCATTTGACAACGAGACAGTCCATGAAGCACTAACAGATAATCCATTGGTAGGACTGGAAAGCACCTTGCATGGTAGTCTGCCGCTACCGGTGTATGAATGTGTGTAGCATTCAATGTGTGTAGCACTTTGAGATTTTCATTAATGAAAAGTGCGTTATAAATTGAATTCATTATTATTATTATTATTATTGTCCTGATAAGATGATGGTCAGCCAGCACACTTCTGATAAGTCTCCACAGAAGTTGGGATGGAGGGGTGCCTGCGATAGATGATGCTAGTTCACACGTTTCATTTATTAGGATTGGCTTCAACAGTTTATTAAATGTAAACACTTTTCAAAAGGAGCTGCTTTAAATTATTATTCATTTTGGAGAGGTCCATTAACATATTTCCTGTAAATCATGAGTCATGAAATGTTTTGCTAAAGGACAGACAAACACATGCACTTACATGCACATGATTGCCCCATAGTGGTGGGTGATAAAAACAGAGTGTAATCAGTAATTTACACGTTTATATTATGAATGTGGACCCTATAAAAACCCAGCGTGTCTGACTCTACAGAAAAAAAAAATTATGTTGCAGCAATGAACACATCTTAAAGTCTAAAGACCTAACCTGCTCACAAGAATTTACATGAAACACTTTTTTCTTAAAACAAAGCTTAACATTACTCATGTTGTAATGAAGACATCAGCACCTGCCCAATCACTAAGCTCTGGGGAGCAGAACGACCTGGTAGACGATTACAGTGGTTGTCTTTCTGACTGGGGAGAGTGGAATAGCAGGTAAACTGGGAATCTTGTGATCTGCTCCACTGAGCATTCCATTGAGCATCTGGTGGTCCATCATTATGAAAAGCATTTGAGGTGTAACTTTTTCACAGCCTCCACCGTGACATTCACAAGAGATAGCAGAGGAGTTTTATGATTACAAACCCATAGTCGTGCATCATTTGGTTAAGCTCACAACACTCTGGCTCACAGTCTTCATGCTGTTTTATATGTCATTGTGAAAGCACAAATGGGTTAAAACTGCTGTTTGGTTTTCAAATGATCTGCTATACCTGTAAATTGGTGGACTTCTGCATTGGTGTGTTTTCTTACGCATGGGTGGGTTTCAGGTGAGTGTCAAATTTGCTGCATGTAAAAGTGGGAGGCTGGAAGCACAGGTAGACAGAGGGATGCTCTGCTGCGTTCACGCTACATGTGGCAGGGGTGCGGAACTGCCATTCTTGGCAACATACAAGTAACATGTGTGCCTGGCAGGTGATTTGCGACACACCAACTTCAATGCCAGTTTGAAGCTAGAGGGTACTGTAGTCATGCCAATCTCCTGCCAATCCTATGGGGCTCATTCAGGGCAGAAAAACAGCTGAAATGAGTGTCCTTCACAGATACAAACAGGGTTTTTAAGACATTTTAAACTAAACTGAAAACAAACCTGAACTTACTGTTTCCATTCTATTTTTGTAAAAGCAATTTAAATTTACAAGGCCTTATACACTTTTTTTTTTTATCAGGTGTGTATGGGATTGCATGCTTCAGTTCAGCACTAAAGGTTTAACAAGCTACTCAACAGCGTTATGTCAAAGTGTGCATGTCCTTGTTCTTGGATCTTAACATACTTTTATTTGTGTGTCAGTGTATGTGTGTGTGTGAGTTTCCTGGCCTCCTGTGGTGTGCCAGGAGGAAAAGCCGTGTCTAGGTCTGCACACGTACCATGTTCTCATTACCACTAACAGCCTTGAGCCGACTTTGTCATTAGAAGGAATTATTCTCAATCCAATCACCTATCAGTTACGCTACGCTGCAGAGGCTGACAATCTGTCCTCATCCGATGGCTGAGATTTCCTTATGATGTGTCCTGAATTGCAAAGGACGAAGAGAGAAAGTGGAGAGAACAGGAACAAGACACACACAATGATTCTGAACTGATACATTACAGATGTCAACGACAACTAACAGTTATCTTTGAAAACAGTTTACCACCAGAATTTAATTTAATAAAATGCATACATTTTACATGCCCTGGTCAATGAATGTTGTATTCCAATAACCATTTAAATTAGAGTGTCTTGGTTTTGCAACATTTGCCACAGACTTTGTCAAGCTAAGTGATGTCATCAAGTCAGTCATTATGTAATGAGGTTGCTTTGAGCTTGGCTGCACTTAGGTTTCAACCTGTAAGCTTTCATAGTTGTGCAATTATGTCACTGTACCAGTTTCCCAGCTAAACAAGTCCATCCATTCATCCATCCATCCATCCATTTTCTTCTGCTTATCCGGGGTCGGGTCGCGGGGGTAGCAGCCTAAGTAGGGAGGCCCAGACTTCCCTCTCCCCAGCCACTTGGAGCAGCTCCTCTGGGGGAATCCCAAGGCGTTCCCAGGCCAGCCGAGAAACATAGTCCCTCCAGCGTGTCCTGGGTCTTCCTCTGGGTCTCCTCCCGGTGGGACATGCCCGGAACACCTCACCAGGGAGGCGTCCAGGAGGCATCCTAACCAGATGCCCGAGCCACCTCAACTGGCTCCTCTCGATGTGGAGAAGCAGCGGCTCTACTCCGAGTCCCTCCCGGATGACTGAGCTTCTCAAAGTCAAAGTCAACTTTATTGTCAGAACTGCAATATGTACAGGACATACACAGGACCGAAATTGCGTTTCTCTCAGTCCCTCGGTGCAACAGTAACCATCTAAACACTAAACACTAAAACATTTAATAAACATAAGCATAAAATAGTAAAAGTGTAACACTGTCCTGAGTTTTTTCATAATAGTATAAAAGTATGAAAATTTACACCAACACTGAAACACCCTATCTCTAAGGGAGAGTCCAGACACCCTGCGGAGAAAACTCATTTCAGTCGCTTGTATCCGAGATCTCGTTCTTTCGGTCACAACCCAAAGCTCATGACCATAGATGAGGGTGGGAACGTAGATCGATCGGTAAATTGAGAGCTTAGCTTTGCTAAACAAGTGAGAAAGGAAACTGTGGCACTTCCAAATCTAAACGGGAAGTGGCTATTTGTCTGGACACTGTGGCTGAAGAAGGCAGTGGTAATAGATGTAGAAATCCCAAGTGACATTTTAAAGAAGAAACATTACAAATTTCAAGAAATACCATTGATTGTAAGATCAAAAATAGCATTTGTCAAAAGTTTAAACCTTCAGTGGGTCCAGTGGTCATCAAATCACGCAGAACTGTTACATACAAACTGGAGTATAGGCTCCAGCAAATTCCAGAAACAATCTGAGTTCTCTGTGCCCAGTGCTAGGAACAGTCCTCTGTTAGAGGTTCCAAGCTTGAAGTGAAATGTTCTACTGCCCTTGTGGAAAAAATAGGTTGAGCTCTGTGGTGTTTTTAATCCAAAAACGTTACACTTAAATTATTAGTTGAGCCATTTAACAGGTCAATTTGTTTGGTGGAAGATAATAGACAATGATACTAAACATTAACAGATTAATGGGCCTTTCCATCTTCTGTGGTGCTCAGACCTAACTAGTTCACATTATTCCCACACTTAAAAAAAAATTAAATAAAAAAATTAAATTTTTGAAAATCTCTGATTTTAACTCTTTGTACTCCTTTTTTGTGTGTGTGTGCTTGCCAGTACTTCCCTGTATGTGTGCTTTTCATGTCATCAGTGGTAGTAGCTGTGCAGGTAGGGAATATGAATTACCTGGCAGGCAGACGCTGTTCTGCTTGGAAGACTGCTGTCACGATGGTGAGGATGGATGAGAAGAGACAGGAGTCAGATGAGACTGACAGCCCCAGCCAGGTTTCATCCATCCATTCACCCCTCCCTGTTTTGCACTCTTCTTGGATGATTTACCTAAAAACTACATTAAGTTTAAAATTAAATAAAAAAGGCATAGATTTCACTCATAAAAACTCATAAAATATTTCAAATTGTAACTGGAGTATTACATATGACCTGTACCAAAAACATACAAGACTACAGTACATCTTGGACTTTTTACTTAAACTAAAGCTGGAAATAGTAAATAATAAGAAAAATGTGTTCTGGAATTTTTGCATCACATAACATTATAGTCATTCAGCTAAAATGCATGATTGAAACAAGGTAATAAAAAGTATAATTAGGTCTCAAAATCACACAAAATGGAGTAGTTGTTCTAAGATGCTTGGGTTCTGCTGGGGAGGAATTTGATAGATCTCAGACCAGCTCAGACACTGTTGACCACATGGGGCCAAGAACCCTCAGTAACTGAACCAAACTATTTAGTTGTAAAATTGTACGGAAACAATGTAGATCTGAAATATTTTGATTGTGTTGCAGCTTTTCCATTAAAATTTTCATTTAACCTGTATTTATACAAGTATGAGTAACATGGTGGGCATAGTCTGCTAATTATGAAGTGATGTGGGAACAAAAGCAGCAAAGCAAGATGATAAATTTGGCAGTACAATGACTTAGTGGTTGGTTAGAATTGTTGCGTCACAGCAAGAAGGTCCTGGGTTCAATCCCCAGTTTGAACCTTGGAGTCTTTCTGTGTAGAGTTTGCATCTTCTCCCTGTGTTTGCGTGGGTTTTCGCTGAGTACTCCAGTTTCCTCCCGCAGTTCAAAACATGCATGCTAAGCTGCCTTCAGGCCCAGGTTGAAAAAGAGATCTGTGATCTCAATGGGATTTGCCTGCTTAAATAAAGGTTAATAAATAAATACAGTAAGTCTTGCTACAAAATGTTTCAGAACCAAAGCTTGGTTAATATGTCTCTGATGGAGACCTAATTTTGGGGAAAAGTGTGTTGTGGGAGGGATTCAAGGTGGATGGTGCTCAAGTTGTAAAATTACAGGATCCAATAAGGATGCATTTTTATGATGAATTTATTAGCTTAGCTAGCTAGTCATCAGATAATTTAGATAGTTCAAGTCCAAGACAATTATGTTGGTCAGGTTCACATCAGACAGGTTAGGATTGTGGGTGTTTTTTGTATGAGGGATCAATTTTATCCATCACCAGGTGCAATGCCCACCATAGATTAATCTTCAGCCACAACAACGGCCACCCCAGTCATTTGAAGGACCTGTTTATTTAAGCAATATAAAAACTAGAATGCACAATGTTCTCAAATGGGTTTCCATACAAATATGGTGTTGGTCAACTTGGATTTTGACGGCATCCTAGTTTTTGAAAGGAACCTTTATTTGCCTAGATGCAGCCCCACATCAAAAAGGAAGTTGGTCCATTTTTTCC
>JBBPBX010072013.1:0-10567 GCA_038048925.1 Garcialebias charrua
TACATACATACATACATACATACATACATACATACATACATACATACATACATACATACATACTTACATACATACATACATACATACATACATACATGTATATACAACTCAAAACAATTTATTGCTATTATGAAATATTGTATGTAGGTTTTGCATAATATGTCTGTAAAGTAGATGTTTCAATGCTACAGGACAGTAGAATTGCTATAAATATGCCAAAAAAAGGTGCAAACACTCACAAGAAAAAAAAAATGCAATGCAAGTTTGCATAAGCATCACAAAAGCTCAGCAATGTATTTTTTTGTCCAACTTTACCCTTGTTTTCATTTTCTCCTTTTATTTACTTGGTGGCACTGAAAAATCTTGCTTCCATGTTTCTTTTTCATATTCCCTTCCTGCTTTTTACGATTACATACACATTTCACCACTCTAAAACACTCTGTTTTACCATTGACCGTTCCCCCATCCACGTATCCTTCCACCAGTGCTTTAGAGTACCTGTCTTGCCATCCATCTCTTAAGCCATCCATTTATGGGCACACATGATAAATGTTTAGACCTTGTTTGGGGAAAACATCCCATCTAAAGGACACTACCATGGACAGATCATTTATCAAATGCTGTCGCTCCAACACACAAATGTACTGAACACACACTTTCTCACACACACATAAGATCCAATGCTGTCATGGTTGAAAGTCATCATCATTAAGTTCTGCTGTCAAAATATGTTACAGTTGGTTTGAAGCCTTTACATTAACTGAAAAAAAACATTTTCCAAAGACATGCTTACAGTCTAACAGATACTGCCAAAATGAGAGGCGTTAAGTAAAAATAGCATAAATATGCATCAACAAAGTCTGTAAAAGGAACTTAAATCAATAAATAAAAGGAAAAAAATGTTACAGAAGAACTGCCTACTTGAAGGTTTTGTTTTGTTTTTTTATCTTTTAGGCCCTGTTGTGGAAACACAATTTGCACATCAGTTCTCTGAGGTCGAGCTCATTGTTTTTAAACCTGCTCCCCAGGTTTATTTTAGAATATTTAATCGTGTTCTATTTCCAGAGCTTTTTATGTCCCACTCTGTAAGGATGAATGAAAATGACTTGGAGCACTGCCCTCTTCTCTTCCTCTATCGATCGTCACCTAGGACAAATCTATCTCGATGTGAGATCCCGGGCTGTCAAACACACACCTCTATCTGCTCTGAGTTATGGAACAAACAACTCAATGTACTGACCTCTTAGTTGGGATTTGTGCTGTTATAGCTTTTAAAATAAATATGGCTTTCACAAAATGAAATATTCTAAAAACAAAAATGTAATCAAATGCCTAGACGTCCTTAAAGAAATAGATTTTGCCTATCTTCTTTCATCTCAGAGTATTAGACTCTAAATTAGTTTACAATAATAGTTGATGAAAATGACACAATCTCATGCATTATTTCGATATGCCATTGTGGGGTGTTGTTAATGACTCTCAGCTACTACCACAAAGTCTCAGTTCAATTTCAATCAATTTGAATGAATAGTTAACTCTTTTTGTTTCTAAAGTAAGTTGACTGTTCCAACCCATTCTAAAATGTGGGTCACTCCAAAAACAAAACCATTGTTGAGGTACATCCAGTGATTATTTTCCTGAAAGTGTCATGTAAGTCAGTGACATTTGCCAATATTCAAAGTTGACTTCAAATAGTTAAAAACAATAAATTTAAGTGCAACACAGTAGTTCCTCATTTATGACGGGTGATCTGTACCCTGAATCCCCACAAGTGTGCAATATTCACACTCTTTGAAAATTTGGCTGAAAACTAACCAGAAGTGCACTCGTGTGTAGATTACTTTGTCTATTTTCTTATGGCATCATATCTTTTTTGTAATTTTTTGTTGTGTTATGTGTGTGTATTATTCTCTGCTCTTTGGTTTTGTAGGCGTTTTCTTGTTCTTACCTGCCTTAGGACAACGGATGAAAATTAGCTATTGTGCTAACTCCGGCATATTTACATTGCTGCTTACTGATGTCATGTTGATTAATATGCATTGTCCTAATTTAAATAAATAAATAAAAATAATAAAAAAGTGAAAATCCGCCAAGTAGGAGTAGTAGTACAAGTAGTAAGAAGTAGTTTTTTTAGTGTACATGTATATAGGGAGTCCCCGACTTACGAACGAGTTCCGGACCTAAGGACCGTTCGTAGGTCGAAAATGACGTAAGTCAGAACCCATAGCACGTGCGTTCGTAAGTCCGGATTTTCGTTCGTAAGTCGGAAAATGTATGCTAGCGCTGCGCCAAACACCCGTTTTTCAACACAAACGTACATACTGGTTCATAAACATGCACAGAACTTTGTTTACAAACGGTTAGCTAACACACTTTCATCTAAAAACACCTAAAAACACATACCAGTGCTGTATTAATGTACAACAAAACTGTTCGTAAGTCCGTTCGTAAGTCCGAGTTGCCGTAGGTCGGGGCGCCGTAAGTCGGGGACTCCCTTTATATATATATATATATATATATACAGTATATATATACAATATATATATACAGTATATATATGCATTATTCACATATCTAAAGTCCAAGAAAACCTGAGAGCTGTTTCCGTTATTTGTTGTTTTAAATTAAGCTTTAGGATATTTCTGTTTATTTTTATTTTATTTTATTTTTTCAGATAGGTCTGATTTGTGACTGTTTTACACATCTCCACAACAAATAATCTTGTTTTTTTCCATTTGTTGTGGTTTTAGCTTAGCCAGCATAACAGCTTTAATGTCTTTTAAACAAGACTTAGACACAGAAGGTTGATTTTATTGTGTATTTTTCATAATCAGAATTTTGACCATGATCTCAGACCCCGGACTCAAGGAGGTGTCAGTTTCCAGAACTGAGCTCCACGAGCTGAAGAGGACCTTTGGGTGCACTCTTGTATCACTGATCCGGCTCTACCTCCATCCGTCCTGACCTCCCTTCCCTCTGATGTCATCGCAGCTGCTGCATCACCACCTGTTATCAAACTCTTTAGTGATTCAGAACCTGGCGTTCCCAGAGTCTCAAGATCATCTTAGTCCCCAACCTGTTCTTTCTCCCTGCAGAGCATCAGCTGACGTCCTCCCTCAAAGGTCCCTTTTCTGACAAGTATTCAATCAATCCTTTTGTTCACCCCTGTGTTGTGGTTGAATTTCCGGGTGCCCATTTTAAATCAATCCACCTGTTTTATCAGAAGTTGCTCTTAGTGTTTTTATTTTTAGGGGGTGTGGGGGGATGATAATTTGGGACCTTCTTTTTGACACTCTTTCAGTTCATATCAACATAAACTCCCTTCACAGTTGACAGAGATACTGGCAATCCAAGAATCCAGTTCATGGTGGGCTTGAGTCCTGGTGGTTCATAAACAACCTCACTCCTTTTTAGATCTTCACTGAGTTTCTTGTACTCTGTCCATTGCTGTATGCATTGATGATCATTGTAAAACAAATAATAATAACAATAATAATAATGCTGGAAAGTTGAAACTCCCAGCTGCAGTCAGCTGTGCTTACTAATGAGAGGTTAACAGGTCTTGGCTTTGTCAGACTAAAACACCATTTTTTAAAACTTAATAATAATAATAATAATGAATTCAATTTATAATGCACTTTTCATTAATAAAAATCCCAAAGTGCTACAAAGTGTACAAACTTACCACTTATTGGATAATTTAGGTGAATGTATGCATCGTTTTTAACCTGTATGCATAACATATTCAAATCTGTGCTCCCAGTTGTATAGAGATATAATAATAATAATAATAAACTTTATTTGTATAGCACCTTCCACAATGCCTTGCATTGACCAAGGTGCTTAACAGGATAAAAAGAAGAATAAACGGGAACAATAAATCAATGAAAATAGAATAAGAAACCACAGCGATAAAAGAAGGCAATGGAAATAAAAAATGCTACATACTAAAATAACATAAGTAATAAAAGTTACATACAGAAAGCTTTTTTGAACAAGTGGAAATAAAAATGCAATTGAAATAAAGATGCTACATACTAAAATACAAAATAATAAAAGTTACACACTGAAAGCTTTTTTGAACAAGTGGGTCTTCAATTTGGTTTTGAACAGAGTCGGATCGGAGGTGGCACGCAGCTCAAGGGGGAGGCTGTTCCAGGCTTTTGGGCCGGCGACAGAAAATGACCGGTCTCCCCATTGTTTGTACCTCGAGCGAGGCACCTCCAGCAGGTGTTGACTGGCAGATCGTAAGTCCCTGCCAGGCTGATGGACTTTCAGAAGTTCTGAGATGTAGAGGGGAGCAAGTCCATTCAGAGCTTTGAAAACAAACAGCAGCAACTTGAACTGTATCCTGAACTGAACTGGGAGCCAGTGTAGAGAGGACAGGACAGGAGTGATGTGTTCATATTTTCGTGTGTTGGTCAAAAAGCGCGCGGCAGAGTTCTGTACAAGCTGTAAACGGGAGATGGAGGATTGATTAATGCCAAGATACAAAGCATTACAATAATCAAGTCTGGAGGTCACAAAGGCATGGATGGCCTTCTCCAGATCACCACGACTAAGAAATGACTTGACTTTGGAGAGCAGACGGAGCTGAAAGAAGCTGGTCTTGACAACAGAACTGATCTGTTTATCAAACTTTAAATTGGAGTCAAGCTGCACTCCAAGATTTCTGACCACCGAGTTGAAGTGGGGGAGGGGAAAACCAACACTGGGACTGGGAAGGATGTTGCTGGTGTCATCAGGTGCACCAAACAAAATGCATTCAGTTTTATCTGTGTTTAGGTGGAGGAAGTTTTGAGAGAGCCAGTGCTTAATGTCATTTAAGCAGTTGACAAGAGTGTTTGAACTGAGTGAGGGGTTGGGAGTGACTGGCAGATAGATTTGTAAATCGTCTGCATACATGTGAAAAGACAGGTTATGACGTGCAATGATTGATCCTAATGGCAGCATGTAAAGAGAGAAGAGGACTGGCCCTAGAATAGATCCCTGTGGTACGCCAGAGGTCAGAGGGGTTGATGAAGAGGAGGACAGATCGCCTATCATGACAGAAAAAGTTCTCCCAGACAGGTAAGATTTGAACCACTCAAGCACAGCTCCCTGGAGGCCAACCTGCTGAGACAAGCGGTTGATTAGTACCTGATGGTCGACGGTGTCAAAAGCTGCTGAGAGGTCTAACATCACCAGCAGAGCAGGGTTTTTTGCATCCAGGGACAGAAGAATGTCATTCTGTACTTTGAGCAGTGCAGATTCAGTGCTGTGACGAGCTCGAAAACCTGACTGAAATTTTTCAAACAGGTTGTTGAGTTCTAGAAAAGATTGAAGTTGAATAAAAACAATCTTTTCTAGGACCTTTGATAGAAATGACAGATGGGAAACTGGCCTGAAATTAGAGAGAGCTGTAGGATCTAGGCCTGGTTTTTTTAGAAGAGGCCTGACCACAGCATGTTTGAAAGCAGATGGCACAAAACCTGAAGTTAGACAGCTGTTGATAAATGACAAAACACAAGGACCAATTACATCAAAGCATTGTTTGAACATTTTAGAGGGAATGATGTCCAGAGAACAGTTTGTTGGTTTCATCTGCTGAACCACCTTGGTGAGTTGAGGCAGTGAGACGAGATCAAACTGGTCAAAAACAGCAGTGGTTATTGTAGAGGTACATGACAGGATGGTGTTGGATGAACTGACAATGTTCTGTCTGATAGAGTCTATTTTGTTGACAAAATAGCTCTGAAAGTCATCGCAGGTAGACTGTGTGGCAGTTTTCAGAACATTGACAGATGGATTGATGACAGACTGGAGTGTGCTGAAAAGCGTCCTCGGCCGGTTGGAGCTGGTGGAGATTAAGTTGGAGAGGTACTGTGACTTGGCCTGTTTCACAGCATTATGATACTCACAGAGACAGTCTCTCAGTATTCCCTGAGATACATGAAGTCGGTCGCGCTTCCATTTTCGCTCTGCTTGTCTGCAACGTTGTCGAAGAGCTCGCGTCGTTTCGTTGAGCCATGGTGATGGTCTGTTTTTTGAAGATGCCTGTTTGAGAGGAGCGATGGAGTCCATGATCGTCGTGCAGGTGTGATAGAAGGAGCTGATGAAGTCCTCAGGATGTAGAGATGGGTCCAGACTGACAGCAGAGCAGAATTCAGTGCTCTTAAAGGCATCAGTAAACTCATTTGGAGTTAATGGGTTGATGGAGCGGCAGAAACGTGCTGGGAGAATAGCCTTTGGTGCAGGAGTGGTGAAAAATTCAAATAATATGGGAAAATGGTCTGAGATACAGGTGTCCAGGATCTCCACAGCAGGTATTTGAAGGCCGTGGGAGATAATTAAATCCAGTGTATGACCCAGGGTGTGTGTGGCCCCCGAGATCGACTGTGACAGGTTAAAAGAGTCCAGGAGGTTCTGAAACTCACATCCAAGCTGATTACTTGGGCAGCAGGTGTGCACGTTGAAGTCTCCACAGAAAAGCCAAGAGTCAAACTTTGGTAGCAAGTCCGCCAGTAGTTCTGAAAACTCACTGACAAAGTTTTTATTGTATTGTGGGGGCCTATAAAAAACGCCACACAAAATAGGTTTAGCAGATTCCAGCACAAAAATCATACTTTCAAAACTGGAATAGTTTTTCTGAGGCAACAAACGGTACTTGAATGCATCACTGAACACAGCAGCCAGGCCCCCTCCCTTTCCAGCCCCACGCGGAGCGCTCAGGTGGGAGTAGCCATTTGGGAGGAGTTCAGAGAAGGAGCTGTTATCTCCTATTTTCTGCCAGGTTTCAGTAATCAAAAACAGATCCAGACGATGAGTTGAGATCAAATCACTTAATATAAAAGTTTTATTAGTAATTGATCTGGCGTTAAACAATGCTGCACGTACTGGAACGCTGCCAGTTACAGTTACGTCACTCACAGCTCGAGCGAGCGGGCGGAGGTGTTGTTTAACGCTGCCTCGCTTCACTGTTTTCCACACCGGGGGGCAAGATGGATACTGGTCGCTGGCGACATGATTGATGGCAACAAGGCTTCTGTGGCGGCGAGCGAAGGAACGGCGGACATCAAAGACGCTGAATTCAGGAGGTAAGTCAGCAGTCGGCGTGTTGTGAGACGACAGATACTTTTTAAATCTCACCAGGACGCCTGCCCTCGTTCCGCGTCTTCTGCGCCGCTTGTTGCGTGGCAGCGTGGTCGCGTTGCGTTGTAGGTAGGCTGGGATCGAAGCCAGGAACGGTGGTGGTGGAGGAGGCTTGAAATGTCCATATTTGCCAGTAGCCGGTGTGTTGATCAGCGAGTCTCGGAGACTTAGAAGAGTTGAGCGATCATAGACCAGGAGCGAGGATGCATCGTCGATGAAAAGAAGGCAGAACACGAACAACAGTAAAAAGTTCAGGAGACGAGTTAGACAGCAGCCCGTGACAATAGGCGCCATCTTGCGCCATCCCAGCCTAAAAATGAAAGTTCATAAAATTCACTGATAGCCTAAATAATTCATGTCTGTAAAGAGTGCATGTAAACTTCTGACACTGTATCATGTCAAGGCTGAAATCCCAGTAAAGTGTTTTTAAATCACATAGCTTTCCATTTCCACAATTTCCCAGCACAAAACACAAACTGTCTGAAAATATGTTTACCGTACTAGCTTTTGTTCTTGAAGCATAAACTTTGTTCACGCATCTCATCATGTTGAACTTTTCATGTATGGTTTTTATGACAAGGTGCAGGCATGCAGGAACAAGTCAGTATTAGCTTTCTCTTCACATCATTTAGATCAGAGCCTTTTGTTCTTAGAAACAGATCATTTGTAATGTGCATTCGAGATAGGAGGACATACACAGATGTGTGTAACAGCTGGACTGCTCAGCGTGCACACTGAAGGGAAAATAGAGCCTGCCCTCTAGGAATAATATTGCATTTTTTTTCTACATGTAAAAAGAGTTTTCTTCAAATAATTTTAGTTTATTGCAGCAGTTACTCCCCCAAATAAAAAAAAATAAAACACTATTGTTGTCAGATTATGCAATTCAGTATTAAAAATATTTATCTTTCAAAAGCTATTTTAACATTTATAATGAAGCACACAATATTTTAATAGACTTTATTGGTGTGTAAATGTATTTAATGCAGCACCAATGATCAAGTGACTAACATGTTTTATTTAAAAAATAATGATTAAAGCATGAAAATGTTACCATAACTCCTGTATGATATAGAACACATATCACAGAATACCTTTAATTTGATGGTTTTTAATACATATACAACTACTGTTGTAAACCTCTAAAGCTTAGTTAATATTTAATTAGTGATCAATTTCACATTGATTATGTTTGTGTATTCTGATGTAACATTTGTTCAATACTCCATAAACATTGAATATTAATACAATGTATAAACAATTGGATTGTCAAATCATTAGACATTTACCAGAGAAATTCATTTCAGGGCAAGAAATACTATTTCATATCTGTCAGTACGCAAAAGAGCCTATCTCGTCCAGCGTAGGCGTCAGCATGTGGCGTTCCACATTTGTCTGTTACATAACACGAGCTGTTTCCTGGGCCGGTGGCAAAAATTCACACTGAATTAAGAAGTAGTTAGAATGGGAGCTGAAAACCTTTAGAGCATGCGTCTCCTTTTCAGATTTGTGATTAAAAGAATCAGGTAAGATTTTCATCCTTGAAAATTACCTTCCCACTTCTAGGTGTTCTCTCATGGGGGTAAAATAGGAGGAACTCCCCATATGAAGAAATTCCAACTGGATTTTCACCCAAAGAGTTCCCCAGAGGAACAAGGGTTGAAATGCAGCATTTGAAGAGAAATCCAACACTTTTAAAACATCTCAGGTCTCATAATGAGTATATTTTGAGATGCTAACTGACTTCAGCCGTCTTTGTTTAATCATCATAAAACAGGCAGCATTTCTTAAGGGCTCTTGCTGATGGTGTATCCAATAAGGAACAGTCAACGCTGTATTACAACAGTGAAAAGTGCTGTCCAAGCTGACTTTGCTGAACACCAGGACTGTCTGGTGAGACGCAGTCCCTTAATGGTCATTATCTTGGAAGAAATGCATCAACAATAAAGCACAGGAGTCTATTTCCAGTCATCATGTAAACTGCCAATAAAATGAGCAGAAAAATCATTAGCAGAGTCCTCCAGGAAAACGAATATACTTTATGGATGGGAGGGTGAATTAAAGTTCTCAGTCGAATATAAATGTGTTTACAATTACTTACTGGAGGAAACTTATCGAGAGTCTCTTGTGGAGAAACAAAGCTGCTGTTGATGGGCAATTTAAGCAAAAGAAACAAAGACAACTAAATGGCTGCTGAGATTGTGTGTGTGAGTACATGAATATTCATTGATGGAATATTGAACAGTGACATTGAGAAGAAATTGTAGATTAAAAAAACATTGTATTTTTTAGCTTCCTTAAAGAACACTAGGTTTTAAAGATTGTTTCTAAAAGTAGGGATGGGGCCAATCCGATCCAGTATTGGTATCGGCATCCGATACCAGCATAATTTAAGTATCGGATTTTCCGATCCAACCTGCCGATATTTCCGATCCGGCTTCAAAGAGCACTTGTGTTACACCATATTCTGTGACTGCCGTCTTCACATTGTGTGAGTTAAACCCAATGAAGATACTCTGGGCCTCACAACAGGAAACACCCAAACTTTAATAGCACACAAGAGGCAGGCCTATATCACAGACATCCTTCTCACTCATGGTGCAGCTGGAAAACTGAAAAACCGCTAAGCATTATGGGAAAGACAACACAGTCCACTCCCCTTAACCACTACGGGAGTGGATTTTGTTGTCTTTCCCATAATGCTTAGCTGTATTTTAGTTTTCCAGCTGCACCATGAGTGAGATGGAGTCTGTGATATAGACCTGCCTCTTGTGTGCTGTTAAAGTTTAGATTTCCTGTTGTGAGGCCCAGAGTGTCTTCATTGGGTTTAACTCACACAATGTGAAGACAGTAGTCTCAGTTAAAAAAATTCATTATTACAGCCTCATATACCTGAACCGGATCGGATCGGAAAGTATCGGTATCGGTCGATACCCAGATTTAAGGATCGGATCGGAAGTATGAAATGTGGATCGGTGCATCCCTATCTAAAAGGTTTCTACTGAGGCAAATAGAGTACTGGTATGTTAAGGGCATAATGGTACATTTATTTCTACCAACCAATCATGGTGCAATCAGTTGGTATGAGTACATGGTAGTACACAACAAATACATCACTCAGGTTATTTCACTCCTATCTACAACCAGGCCTACAGTTTATTACCTGCATTTTAATAACCATTCTGAAAAAGCTGAAAATAATACTGTTGCCCTGTTGTGCCAAACGTTTACAAGACTGTGACCCTCATACTGTAGTAGGTACATGCCAAACTGTGATTTTGGTAAACTGTTACACCTTAATCTGTGTATGTTTTTCTTAGATTCATTAGGAGAGACTTGTCTGATAAATTGTTCATCAAGTTGTTAATAAACAAAATACAGCTTTTTCCATGATCAGTCTTTGAGATATCCTATGGCTGAATAAGAGGAATAGACC
>JBBPBX010072014.1:0-18171 GCA_038048925.1 Garcialebias charrua
CACCACCGCTATTTACATTTTGGCATCGTCTGGTTTACAAATTAAGCATTGAGCGAGTTACAATTATTTTATATTACTAAGAAGTCAAAATTTCATGTTTGGCCATGCCCCCATTACTGTGATCAAAACTCAAGCTTTCAATTTGCCTTATTTTTATGTTGCCTAAGTTTGAAAATTATAGAAATATAAAGACTGGAAGACTCAGGCCCTGTACACACGTAGCCGGATATCAGTAAAACCGAATAGTTTATCATGCGGTTTGGCCTTTCATCCACACGTGAACTCCGGTTGATGTAACTATAATAGTATAGTAATAGTATAGTGTATTTCTAGTTGATGTTTTTCTTAGTTATATCCTAGATGTTATTACTGTTTTTTTCTTACATTTTGTTGTTGGATGTAACTGGGACCCAGTGTACATAATCTCGTTTCATCACATGTACCACATGCGGTGCAAATGACAATAAAGATTATCTGACTCTGACTATAAACGAATAATAAAAAAACTCAGACCAAAGTGGAGATTTGAGAATTCTCCGCTTTCGGGTTTGCGTGTGGACTTTCAGAACCGGAGATTTGCGTATTTATGCGGCAGCTCGTGCAGCGCTGACGTCACATAATGCTCTTTAAAAAAGCGCTAAAATGTCTACATACCTGCTCTGACATGATTCCCATTCGGACATGATTCACAGTCGGCATTTTCCTGCGTTTTATTAACTTTGTACTCCAACACGGTATTTAATAGTAGTTCAACCTCGCGTTCTGTCCACACAAACGAATGAAAATAATAATAATAACGGGAAGTTGTGGTTGGTTTGAAGGGTTATGACTGCACTACACTGCCACCTATGGGTTCGGCATATTCTTTACAACGCTCTGTGGTGAAAATAAACGGGGACATGTAGACAAACATTTTAAATATCCGAACATGTGTGTACGGAGATTTTTTTTTTGCGCAGATATTCGTTTTTCAAACACCAGGCTACATCTGTACAGGGCCTCAAACTTGTAAAATGTAAGTTGATGAAGAGGATCTGTGAAAGAGCTGTGCAATAGTTTGTTATAAAGCATCTATGAACATTTTTGAAACCAAGAAATCTACAAAGTTGTTTTTAGTTTGGGGGAGTAGACTGATCTTGAAGCAAGATCCGTTTGTACAAATATATTTTTAGCTGTGAAAATGAAGCTGAGAAAAAATGCAGTACTGGTGAAATTATGTGCAGCACTGTGGCTCAACTGGTAGAGCTGCTGCCTCTCAGCAAGCAGGTCCATGGTTCAAATCCTGGTCCGGGGGCCTTTCTGGGTGGAGTTTGCATGTTCCCTCCGTGCATGCGCGGGTTTTCTCTTGGTACTCCGGTTTGTCTCTATGTGTCCCTGTGATGGACTTGCAACCTTTCCAGGGTGTACCCCGCCCCTTGTACAGTGATTGATGGACATGGGCACCGGCGACCCCGTGACCCAAAATGGAAGAAGTGGGTAAAAGATAATGGATGGATGGATGGTGAAATTATCATTCTCTGCTTTCATAAAGCAGAACATTTTTACAAAATTTTACAAAAGTTTTGTGACGGGGCCATCCTGACTTAACGTTTATGAGACTATATACCATACCATACCATTTTATTTATAGGGCACTCAAAACAGCGACAAGGCCAACCAAAGTGCTGTACAAACAGAAAAACAGGCAGCACATAAAGCAACATACAAAATGAAGTTAAATCAGAATATAGACATAAAATCGTCACAGATAATAAATATAACGACCAAACACAGATCTTCTGGTGTTGAAAGCAACGGAATAATAGTAGGTCTTTAAACGGGATTTGAAAACTGAGAGGGAGGGGGCCTGTCTGATGAGCAGAGGTAACTCGTTCCAAAGTCTTAGGCCTGCTACTGAGAAGGTCCTGTCACCTCTGTGCTTAAGACGAGTTCATAGAACTGTGAGAAGCAACTGGTCTGCTGACCTCAGAGAACGTGGTGGGACATACGGGTGTAGAAAATCAGAGAAATGGGGGTAGGGGGGCAAGACTGGTTCAGCGATTTGTAGACATACAGTAGTATTTACAATCTGGTCATGTTCCTCTGCCTCTAAAAACTGCCATCATTAGGCCTCCTGAAAAAATCTAATTTGGATCTCGACATTCTTTCTAATTACCGCCCAATTTCCCACCTCCCATTTCTGTCTAAAGTGCTGGAAAAAGCAGTTGCTGCTCAACTGCAGGTCCACCTACAACAACACTCCCTGTATGAGAAGTTTCAGTCTGGCTTCCGTGCAGCTCATAGTACTGAGACTGCATTGCTGAGAGTTACCAATGATGTCCTCATGGCTGCTTACACTTGTTCTCCCTCCATCTTTGTCCTCCTTGACCTCACTGCAGCTTTCGACACTGTGGACCATAGTATCCTCCTCCACCATCTTCATGTGGAGGTCGGTCTCTGTGACACTGTCCTGGACTAGTTCAAATCTTTCCTCTCCAATAGGCTGGAATGTGTTAGTCTTGGCAATGCCACTTCCCAGACAGTCTGTGTCTCCTGTGATGTCCCTCAAGGGTCAGTTCTGGGGCCCTTGCTATTTTCCCTTTACATGCTGCCTTTAGGTCAAATTATTAATCAGTTCAATATTTCTTTTCACTGTTATGCCGACGATACACAGCTTTACATCAGGACTGGAGCATCATCATCATCCCCATTGTCATCTCCATCTTCACTCACTGCCCTCTCTACCTGCCTGGAGGAAATAAGGGCATGGATGAATCAGAACTTTCTTCAATTAAACTGCTCCAAGACTGAGGCCATACTGATTGGCACCCCTCACCAGGTACAAACATCAACTATAACAACAATTTCCTTTTCTGGACAAGACATCCCCCTCTCCACCTCTGTTACAAATCTTGGAATAAAAATGGACTCTCATCTTACATTTGAAAATCACATTAAGCATCTGTTTAAAACCTGCTTCTTCCATCTTCGAAACATCTCCAGACTTCGCCCATCTCTAACTTTTTCTGATGCTGAGAAACTCGTCCATGCCTTTGTCTCCTCCAGGCTCGACTACTGCAACTCACTGTTGATTGGAATCCCTGGCAAAAACCTTCAGAAGCTTCAATATATTCAAAACAGTGCAGCAAGGATTTTATTGAGAGCTCGTAAATTTGAACATATTGTAACTGAACACCGAGCGATGCCAATTATATGTAAGGGATATAATACTTGTCAGTTTGCTGACCAGTACAATATTCCTAAAGAAGTTGGAGCAGATTTGATCTGACCCAAATTCATTCCGAGTTCTCCCTTTTTCAGGATTAAATTATTTAACTGTGACTAGACAAATGTAATTGCACAAGAGACGTCAACTTATGTTGATCCACCAAAGATGAACCTTTTATTGAGACAATCATAAAAGTACATTAAACATTGTATCGAGATTAGTTCTGATTTAATAACTACTGTAGACAAGAATTCAAATTAAACAAACAGACAAGTTAGGTTTAACTTTCCTGTTGGCACATTTACTTAAAAAATTACTGGCTTAGGAAAAATAAGAATAAGGAGGAGGAAATAGAAAGGAAAAATAAGTTTAACAGAAGTTACTTATTTTGAAATGTTGCAGGGTGACACTTTCCAGAACAGCCAGTTGAAATGTAGACAGAATTACAATAAAAACTGTAACCAGCAGATTGGGGTGCAAAGCTGATATGCTTTAATCACAGCAACTGCAATTTCTCTTTCTGACCGCTATAGAGGTGCTGTTGTCACCCGCGAGCGGAGCTTTAGCTTTTAGCTCACGAAAAGCACCCAACACGTACTAAAAGCGACCGTACAGAAAGAGTTAGAGCCTTTACATGATGATCGCTAAAACTGCGTTCTTATAAGCGACAACTCGATGTGACTAACACCGTTTAGAACAGGTACTGTGATTTTTAAACTTTTTCTTAAAAGAAAATGGTCGGTTCCCTTAAACCAGTTGCAGCTTCCGGTGTCACGTGACCTGGTCACATGGCGTTCGGCAGTCTCACATCAACTGACTCAATACACCCATTAAAATCCCAAAAACACCACGATGAAACAGTCTTTCAAAGATAGTAACGGACAAACAAGCCTGAAGCTTGTGCACTCTGGTAGCTGAAGTGAAAACAGACGAGGAGTGTGCCGTCCCACCCTACCTGCATCACCACTTACAGCGCAACCGACTAATCACTTCGAAGACAAAACATGTAGTTCTCAACCCAAGTGCTCATGGGTAATGTAGTCTTCTATACCTCACGTCCCTCTACGTCACACACGGTGACGTGCCGTTCAAACGACGCGTTCACGGACCCTAAGGTCGGTCATACTCCAGCGTTGAACGGACTTTTTAACGTTCTAAAACACGTATAAATATCACAAAACACTGTGGTTAAGCAGTCTTCGACGATATTACATGCATAGAACCCAAACAACATAGATAAACTGTCAGAAATGTGTGAAAAATTAAATCTGACAAACAGCAGTCTAACAGAACCAACTTTTTCAAACACAACACACAATAACAGCGCTTCATGCAGCCTCAGCTTCGGGACGCTAACGTTAGCTCGACTCAAAGTTCTGGACACTCTTTCACAAAACAAACGCATAATACACCACAGAAAATTCTGTTAATGAGCCAAATCACATACAGGCCAGTATCCGAGTATACCAGAGGAAGACAGCACTTCTAACTGTTGAAAAACAACAGAGTCTTCGTCGGAACCGGACAGTTTCCGGTCCAGTTCAGAAGAAGAGACAGTTCGCCGAACCCTTTCTAACAACGTTGTAACAGAAATAGGCACCACAGATCCCCAGCAAAATGTGAAAACAGCACACAACAGTAATCCGCAATGTAATAAGATGAAGAGTGGTGGATTGGGGTGACACGGCGGTCACCGCAAAGATGTATGCAGCTTTGCGACACGGTATGAAATGTCTCACAAACACAGACACAAATTCATCACGATTAGCTTCAAACGGGCGTTTAAAATTGAAACAAAAATAATTCTAACGTAACGTGAAAAGAACCAGACAATGCAACAAAGCAATTCCCGGACACTCACCAGCCAGAATTATTTTACCAATTTTACTTGTCCAAAAACAAGGATAAACTATGCCAACAAACCGCCCCAAAAGACTACAAAAACACAATTTAACCCGTTCAGAGGCACGGGCGGGCCACCAAATGTAATAATATAGTTACACCCGTAAGTGTTTAATTACATTAAACACTTACGGGTCCACCAAATGTAATAATATAGGAAAATTGGTCAGTTTACTGACCTATATATATTTTAGATGAAAGGTTAGAGCAGATTTTATCTACACACATCTATCATCAATATTCACGAGTTCACTCTTTTTCCGGATTAAATTGCTTTAAAGTGACTAGACAAATGTAATTTCACGAGAGACGTCAACTTATGTTGATCCACCAAAAGATAGACCTTTTATTGAGACAATCATAAAAGTACATTAAACATTGTATCGAGATTAGTTCTGATTTAATAACTACTGTAGACAAGAATTCAAATTAAACAAACAGACAAGTTAGGTTTAACTTTCCTGTTGGCACATTTACTTAAAAGTTTACTGGCTTAGGAAAATAAGAATAAGGAGGAGGAAATAGAAATGAAAGATAAGTTTAACAGAAGTTAATTATTTTGAAATGGTGCAAGGTGACACTTTCCAGAACAGGTCCAGCTGGACTTCTCACCCGTTCAGCATACAATCAACGCCTCTTTACCTGGTGACGATATGTCTCTGGAGATAAGAGCAACGAAGTTTTGTGGACACTAACGGACTGTGTTGTCCAGTTTACGTCCAGTTGACTTCCGCGCATGTATGGCTGATTCAGACGAGCAGAAGTGCGCTTTTCCCGGCAGGAACAGGGCCAGCTCCTGGCTGAGAGTGCTGTCCCACTACAATATTACACCCATTCTCCATAACCTCCATTGGCTTCCTGTCACCTACAGAATTCAGTACAAAACTGCTCTCATTACACACCAATGCTTACACGGAACTTCACCTGATTATCTAAAGGACATTCTTGCACCATATTCATCCACCCGGTCTCTACGATCACAGAACAGTAATCTCCTTCACATTCCACGAACCAAATTAAGGACCATGGGAGACCGGGCATTCTGTGTGGCTGCCCCCCGCCTATGGAACTCCCTCCCTGACTACCTGAGAGCTCCACAGTCACTGGTTGACTTTAAACAAGGCTTAAAGACCTTTCTTTTTAAGCGAGCCTACTCTGCCACCACATGATTTTATCTTTGATCTTAGTTGATATTATCATTGATTTTACTTGATTTTATCACTTGTTTTTATTTGATCTTTGATTTTTGTTGCACTTTGAGATTTTTGTTAATGAAAAGTGCGTTATAAATTAAATTAATTATTATTATTATTATTATTATTTTGAACTGGATTCAAAGGTGAACCGGTAGCCAGTGCAGGGAGGCCAAGACTGGTGTAATGTGCTCTCTTTTGGCTGTACTGGTTAAAAATAGGGCTGCTGCATTCTGGACCAGTTGTAGTCATGCAATGGTGGTCTGACTGATACCAAACAGGAGTGAATTGCAGTAATCAAGTCTAGATGTAATGAATGTATGTATTACTGACACCAGGTTATTTTTGGACAATTTGGGCTTCAGCTTAGACCGTCGCCTCAGCTGGAAAAAACAGGATTTAACGATCATGTTTACGTGACTGTTAAGTTTCATGGAAGGGTCCATTATCACTCCCAGATTTGTGACTCTGTTTTTCTGATGGGGCTAGAGCAGAAAGTGGTTCGTGATCGTGTCGTTGGGAGGGAACAACTTGGCTTCAGACTTCTTTTCATTGAAACTTAAGAAATTTAAGATTCAAGTAAGATTTCGAATCTGTCTTTTTCTCCGAGATGAACGTGCCCCTCTGACAAAACCTCTGGCCCCAGCTAGGCCCCACCAGTACAACTGGTCTAGAACCGCCACTGCCAATCAGAAAACATTGGCCCTCATGCACGAACCGTTCGTACGCACAGATTTGTTCTTAAACTGTGCGTACGAGTGATTTAGGATCATTTGTGGCATTCAACAATGTTTTCGTATCCTACGATTTTTTTCAGATACGAACAAAATTTACGAGTGGTCCGGACCTGTCGTATATTTTAGGAGCGTCAGTCTGCTGTCATCCAGACGGAATTTCTCCACTAATAACTTCATATTTCGTTAGTTAGAAAATATTTAGAGTTTAAAAAAGTCACGCACCACAATTGTTCTTGACAATAGGTTCTGTTTGAAGTCGAATTATAATTTTAAATGTAATAATGACTAACGGATTAAAGTATTTAAATTAAAATCAATTTGTTATCAATGCCGTTTTCTAACACTACAATATCAATATGAAGATCTCAAACTGAAACCAACTTAAATTATGAATTACTTTAAGTTTAATTTGTCTCAGTAACGCAGACTTCGGTAACGCAGACTTTAGGTTGACCTCCTCCTGTTGCTGTCATAGCTGTCAGATAGCTCAATCGGTAAAGCGTTGCGTCGCAGTGCCGAACCTTATGGGTTCGAGTCCCACATGGGACAAGTTTTTTTTTTCTCCTTTTAATTCATTCCAGATTTAAAAAACACAAGAAAACTATTTACAATACAACAAGAAATGAAGCATAAAGTCTTTTTAATCTGGAATGAATAAATAATCTAAAGAAAGAAGGGAAAAAAATTATTCATACCTCGTGGGACTCGAACCCACGAGTTCTCGATAAGCAGTGCGATGCTTTACCCAGTTGGCCACCAGGTTGCGTGTATATTTAAGGTCCACATTTCTTATAAACAAACATTCTTTGGCTTTAGTTGGTCATTTACTCCCATGAGTGACGCTGCTAATAAGGACAGATTTTCTTTTCTTGACCTCAGAGAGCAGAACTTCAAACTCCGCACCGGTAGATTTCTTCTTTTTTACTTTTCGCTGTCATTTTATGAACGAACACGTTTTGCCTCTGAGGCAGGAAACGTAGCCTTATATGGTGTTTTGAGGGGTGGGAATTATGTAAATAACCTCTCCGCGTGCACGCGCAGGTTGATAGAACAGGTGTATTAACTACCTCATACATATACTGTGTACATCAACTTATATGCTGCTGTGCCACTCTTTGCAAATGTCAACGCTAGAAACTTCAGTTTATTTTATAGATTTACGTTTTTATACTTTTCATACTACTGTACTATGCAAAAACTCAGGACAGTATTACACTTTTATTATTTCATTTTATGCTTATGTTCATTGGGTGTTTGGTGTTTCAGTGTTGGTGTAAATTTTCATACTTTTATACTATTATGAAAAAACTCAGGACAGTATTACACTTTTTTACTATTTTATGCTTATGTTTATTAAATGTTTTAGTGTTTAGTGTTTAGATGGTTACTGTTGCACCGAGGGACTGAGAGAAACGCAATTTCGGTCCTGTGTATGTCCTGTACATATTGCAGTTCTGACAATAAAGTTGACTTTGACTTTGACTTTGTTGGATTCATCATATTTGCGCAGCCATTTACACACTTTTCCTGAGGATAGAAGAGTTTGTTGAATCTGACGTGGCATGTTTGTACGAACGCTTCGTACGAACAAAAGTAGGAGAAATTTAGGATAAAAATACGAACATGTCTGTGCATGAGGGCCAATACGTTTTCTGGGTCAAGTTTCTGTTAAAACTTCCTTCTGATCTCCTCAGTTGGAGTTGGTGTGAGGAAGTAAAACGATCCTTCTCCTGAAAGCTGGGAACGCCAGTCAAGATGCCAATGACTCTGTTCATCAGCAAGGATTTCACAGCAAGCTGCTGTGAAACCTGACCTAAAGCTGAAATGCTCCATTTGAAAGAATTTCCTTCAAAGAAGCTTTTATCTTGAAAAACCAACCAGGAAGTGCCGTTACTTCAGTGAGGTAGAAGCTGACTTGTGAGCGAGCCATTGCAAAAATGGACGCCGGTCGCCTGTAAACCGTAGCACGAACAGACAGTTCGTGCACGTGAGGTTGGGACAAGTTTACCGAGGCCAAGACCATGCGCACAGGTAAAACGTTGATGTCCATTCGATCGAGTCGAGCGGAAGCCGCCGAGGAACTTCCATGTTTCTGGTTAAAAACACATCGAGATATACCTATCCTCCTCCATTTTCTTTCTAAACATTTCTTTATCTCCTTAGCCAGTAAATTTTAAGTTTGTACCTGCAGGAAAGTTAATATAAGACCCTTAACTTGTTCTGTTGTCTCAAAGTTTTAATCTGCTGAAGTTAGTTATAGGAAATTTCAATCGATCCAAACATGTACAAATGTGTGATGTAAGTTTATGATTTTATTATTAAATGGTTCAGTTCTGCTGTACCAACATAAATAATGTTTCTGTCAGTTACATCTCATCACTAAGTCACAGAATTATTGGTATTAAACTGAAAAAGAGAGAACCCGTGAATTAATGATGTATTTTTGTGTCAGTCTAAACCCTGCGCAATTTACATCTAAAATATAGGTAAATCAGTAAACTGATAAGCGCCTATATATTATTACAGATTGGTGGCTCGTACAGGTCCCTGAAAGATTATTTAATATTTCTGTGCTCAAACATGTTGGAATACATTTTATCCAGAGTTTCTTCACTCTTAAAGTATGGTTTTTGACTGTAAGTGTTCAGAAAACTGCATGACGTGCATGTTTGATGTGCTTTAAGTTGAAATCATACTTGCTCAATTGTTAAACGTTTGTTTGAAGCTGCTTTGGCAATGATTGTCACTCTTCGTGGTTCGGAGAGCCGGTTAAGATTGACCCAGTCAGATAAAAGGGCAATTCATTTGTTGTTGACCTCCGTGTCAATACTGTGTCTGTAAGAGCTTATTTTATTACATCTGGAAAGTCGCTGTTGCGTGGTGTTGTTACGTTTTTAAACAGGTAAAAGAACGTATATTCTGTCTGCAGCTGGTGTGGTTCAGATCGTGGTTTGGTTCACCCGGTCGTCTGGCTCTGACTAGTTTGTTGCTGTTGATATGGAAAAAGTCAGTGTAAGCTACATTTATTTTGCCGTTTTTCCTGAGCGCATCTTGGTATAACTGTTTGGACGTTAATCGCTACGTGGCAAAAATTTTGTGGTGTGTAGTCAACGTTTTATTGAGTGAAAAGTGTCCGGAAATTTGTGATAAGCTAATGCTAACATTCGTCACTAAAGCCACGTACTCCAAGATAAGAGTTCTGAAATACGCTGCTGTTCGTCAGATTTCATTTTGGTTTACACTGTTCTGACAGATCGTCTGGCTTGGTTTGTTTCTATGCATTTAATATTGTCAGATACTGTTTATTAGCAGTGTTTTGGGATATTTATTTTAGAGCGAACGAAAAAAATCTGACGGTACGTAAAAGTACGTGAAGGTATCACGTACGACACGTCAACGGAAGTAAATTCACCCAGATAGAAAAAAAGATTGGTGCTTTAATATCTAAAAATTCACAGAACCTGTTCCAAACATTTTAATCAAATCGATTTGTTTCTTGAATGAACGTTTGTTTAAGCGATTGTCACATCCTATTACGGTTGCGGGTGTACCCAGAATGAAAGACCAGAATTGAACAGAAACCAGAACTCAGAGAATAGTTTACAGTGTTTATTTACAGTCAGTGAATAAAGAATGACATCCATGAGGGGGGCAGGAACACCTGAGGAGAGGAGGGGATGTTTAATGGACTGTTGTTGAATGAATAGTTGTTGTACTGAAGTAATCCTTACGATGAGAAGTCTTAAACAGAGTGCTGATGTGGTGATCCAATTCTCCAGTAATCCAAGGTAGGACCAAGCATTTGAAAAGGCAAGTGGTGGAAGGCAGGCAGCAGCTTATTGAGAGGCAGGAGGAGTTGAAGCTCATGTGGAACTCAGGCAGGGCAGGAACACGGTGAATCCAAGAACTCTGAAGAGACGCAGAGAAAAACACAATCTTAGAATCAACTAATATCAATAAAAACTGGCTAGAACACTACTACCATTAGTAGGCAATGTCCCAGCGCCTGTAGAGTGGTTCCTGGGTCTTCTTATACTCCTCCTGGGTGTTGGTTGATTAGAAGCAGCTGCTGCCAATTAGGAGTGTGAAGGAGAGAGGGAGGCAGGGTGTAGAGCAGGACTCCTACAGTACCCCCCCCTCAAGAATCGCCCCCTGGCGACCTGAAGCGCTTCTCCGGGTGAGCCCGGAAAAACGTCGAGATCAGGCTGGGGTCCAAGATGAAGGACCTCGGAATCCACGAGCGTTCCTCAGGGCCGTAACCCTCCCAGTCGACCAAATACTGAAACCCCCGTCCCCGGCGCCGTACGTCCAGGATACGGCGGACCGTGAAGGCAGGATGGTTGTCGATGAGACGGGGGGGCGGAGGGAGGTCGGCAGGAGGGCACAACGGGCTCTCTGCGACAGGCTTGAGTTGAGACACGTGAAAGGTGGGATGAACACGCATAGAAGCGGGTAACTGGAGTCTGACAGCCGTAGGGCTGATAAGACGCGTGACAGGAAAAGGGCAGATGAAACGGGGAGCCAACTTCCTTGGGGTGTCTTTGAGCTGAATGTGCTGGGTAGACAACCATACCTTCTGGCTGACCTTGTAAGAGGGAGCAGAAGAGCGATGGCGATCCGCGATCTCCTTATTCTTAGCAGCCGTGCGTAGCAGAGCGAGCTTAGTTTGGCGCCAGACCCGACGACATCTCCTGAAATGATGTTGCACGGAAGGAACTGCAATATCAGTCTCCTGGCTAGGGAACAAAGGTGGAGCATAACCCAGAGAGGCTTCAAATGGAGACAAACCAGTGGCAGAAGAAGTGTGGGTGTTGTGGGCATACTCCACCCATATGAGATGCTGACTCCAAGAGGACGGATTGTCCTCCACCACACACCTGAGAGCAGCCTCCAATTCCTGGTTGGCCCGTTCAGCCTGACCATTAGACTGAGGGTGGTATCCAGAAGTCAAGCTGACAGAGGCCCCCAAGGAATTACAAAAGCTTTTCCATACCTGGGAAATGAATTGGGGTCCCCTGTCAGAAACTATGTCCGATGGGATGCCGTGAACCCTGAAAACTTGTTGAACCAACAGCTGGGCCGTCTCCAAGGCTGAAGGAAGCTGGGGTAGTGGAACGAAATGAGCTGCCTTGGAGAATCTGTCAATGACAGTGAGAATAACAGTATGTCCATCAGAAGGGGGCAAACCAGTGACAAAGTCGAGGGATATATGAGACCAAGGACGGCTAGGGGTAGGAAGCGGCTGTAGCTTCCCAGCTGGGGGCTGGTTACCAGTTTTACTTCTGGCACACGTAGGGCAAGCAGAGATGTAGTCCTTTATGTCGACATTCATGGAAGGCCACCAGAAGTGCCTCTTCGTAAGAGCCAACATGCGTGCCACTCCTGGATGGCATGAAAACTTGTGAGTGTGGAGCCAGTGGAGTACCTTAGCCTTGACACTGGAGGGTACAAACATAGTGCCGGCAGGGCCTGTCCCCGGGTCAGGTTCGGTCTTCTGAGCCTCAAGAATGTCTTTGTCGATGGACCAGGTCAAGGAACCGACCACACAAGATGAGGGCAGGATGTTTGGTTCAAGGCCCGTCTCCTCTGGTGGTGCAAATTGTCGGGACAGGGCATCAGGTTTCACGTTCTTGGAGCCAGGTCTGAAAGTCAACACAAAATTAAACCTCGTAAAGAACAGTGACCACCTAGCCTGTCTGGGGTTCAATCTCCTGGCCTCTCGGAGATAGGTGAGGTTCTTGTGGTCGGTCCAGATGAGAAATGGTACGTCAGTGCCCTCTAGCCAGTGTCGCCATTCCTCTAAAGCCAACTTGACTGCGAGAAGCTCGCGGTTGCCAACATCGTAGTTCTGTTCTGCAGAAGAAAGGCGTCGAGAAAAGAACGCACAGGGATGGACTTTGTTGTCCATAGGTGATCTTTGAGATAAGACAGCTCCCACACCAGTGTCTGAGGCATCAACCTCCAGAATAAATTGTCTCTTAGGGTCAGGGTGGCAAAGAATAGGAGCAGATGAAAAAAGTATTTTAAGCTCACCAAAAGCCTCTTCTGCCCCCTGAGTCCACTTAAAAGTCCGCAGAGTGGAAGTCAGCTGGGTAAGAGGGGCAGCGATCCTGCTGTAGTTCTTGATGAACCTACGGTAAAAATTAGCAAAACCCAGAAATCTCTGCAGCTGCTTACGTGTCTCCGGTGTTGGCCATTCCACCACTGCCTTAATCTTGTCGGGATCCGTGCGATACTGTCCTCCTTCAAAAATAAAACCCAAAAAGGAGACTGATTGAACATGAAAGTCACATTTCTCAGCTTTTACATAAAGCTGATTCTCATATAATCGTTGAAGAACGGTCCTGACATGGTGAATGTGTTGCTCTTCATCTTGGGAGTAGATCAGTATGTCATCTAGGTACACAAACACAAAAATATTCAAGAAATCTCTTAAAATGTCATTGACCAATGTCTGGAATACTGCTGGGGCATTGGAGAGACCAAAAGGCATAACTAGGTATTCAAAGTGGCCCAGGGGAGTCTTGAAAGCCGTCTTCCATTCATCACCTTCCTTAATTCGAACGAGGTGGTAGGCGTTACGGAGATCCAATTTTGAGAATACTTTGGCTGAGTGTAATTGTTCGTGGATAGAATCTATCAGTGGTAAGGGATATTTATTCTTGACAGTAATTTCATTTAATCCCCTATAATCTATGCAAGGGCGTAGAGTTTTATCTTTTTTAACCACAAAGAAAAACCCTAGTGCATTAACAGAGTACCAGAGTTTTCGACAACTCGAGTGCTTTGACTTCTATCGAGGCTTTTTTGTCCACCTCGGGTACCGTAGTGACGTCACATTTCACATTTCACAGCGCGCGGGGCAGCTTTTAGCTTTTAGTAGACGCTACAAAATGGATTCCTGTGTGCGCACGGATGTTAATGGAGCAGGCCGTCTTGTCAAAAAGGTAAAACAGTTTATAATTTTATAAAATGCGCTACTTCGTGTTGACTTTCTTTGTAGTAGATTGTGACAGCAGAGGGCAGTGTTGCAATGCAGGTCCCATATTATAACACGGCCGAAACGGCTTCCTGTCTCTCGTTTCACAAACAAAAAAAAACAAATATTCATCTCTCTAGAGCTACCAAAAATCTATAAACACAATCTCTAAAAGTAAACCTAAATTGCACAGCTGCAGGCGGTGGTACGGTGTGGCTGTGGCCCCATTTGTTTTTTAAGTTTCGGTTTTCATCGCCTTATACTTTCACTTTTAATATTATTAATATAACTAATAGTTTTGTTTTTCCTGTGACTTATGTGCAGTATGATAAATGATAGGAGCATAATAAATGCTCCCAATGCTTTGTTGGTCTTTTTTTTCTTTTTGTAAAGACGTTTTTAGGCATTTATATTTATTTATTTATTTTGCATCGTAAGACACTGTGACGTCATCGGCTACTCGAGCGTCGTTCGAGTTTTTTTATGTTAATGTCGAGGTTAAAAATTATGTACTCGTTCAACCCCTAAAAAACCCTGCCCCAACAGGAGAAGTAGAGGGGCGAATTATACCAGAGTTTAAGGATTCAGAAATATACTCTTTCATAGAGTCATACTCTGGACCAGATAATTTGTAAAGGCGGCTGGAAGGAAGAGGGGCCCCTGGCAATAAATCAATTGAACAGTCATAAGGACGGTGTGCAGGTAATGACAGAGCTTTTTGTTTACTAAAAACAGGAGCGAGGTCATGGTAAACAGCAGGGATTTTAGACAGATCGACAGGATCGGAAATTTCAGAGTGACTAATAGTGGAGGGGACGGCAGTTCTTAGACAGTTCATTAAGCAGTGTGGACTCCATTGTTCAATTCTTTTAAACCTCCAATTTATTACAGGATTGTGTTCGTTGAGCCAAGGAAAACCCAGGACAAGTTGTGTAACAGGTGATTCAAATACAAAAAATTCACTGTGCTCATGGTGATTTCCAGAGATCATAAGATGTATAGGTAATGTTTTCATATGAACAGAAGCAAACCTTTGACCTGTTAAACCAGACATTGTTAGTGGAGTAGGAAGAGATTGTGTTGGAATGGATAAAAGTTCAACCAAGTCTTGACTAATGAGATTCTGTTCAGCCCCAGAGTCTACTAAAGCATCAACCGTTTTATATTCCTGATCACAAATGATAGTAGTCTTGAGTTCCAGGCGAGAGTTAGGAGAGGAAGAAGAATTTCTCACTAGTATCTCTTGTTTGTTTTGGTTAGAGCAGTGAGACCCAGAGACAGTGGAACTCTGGGAAACGTAGTCCTCACTGGTAAAAATGGGTCGACGTCTTGACGTAGAAGAGAAACCGGAAGTAGATGCATTCTGGGAGTCGTAGTCTCTCTCCCACTCTCGTTCTTGTAGCTGATTATCGATCCGTGTAGCCAAACGAATTAATTCATCTAAACTTTGTGGTTCTTTTTGTGATGCCAAACGGTCTCTTATGGAGTTGGAAAGTGAGTGTAGGAAGGTACCTCTGAGTGCGACCTCATCCCATCCGGTTCGGGCGGCTGTGATTCTGAACTCCAGTGCATGAGCCGTAACTGAGAGTCTGCCTTGACGAAGGGTGAGTAGACGTTTTACGGCTTCTGCTTGTTGGAGGGGTTGATCAAATACACAAATAAACTCTTCAAGAAAAGAGGAGAAAGTTAAGGTACCGACAGGATGAGAGGATAAATGAGCTTGAGTCCAACGTAGTGCGTCCCCCTTTAGCTGGGTGATAAAAAAGGCTAGCTTAGCAGCATCAGAAGCATAAAGGCTAGGTGCCTGCTGAAATGTTAGTTCACATTGAAGTATGAAGCCTCCACATAGTTCAGGCTTTCCACAAAAAAATTCAGCTGGTTTCAAAACTTGTTCTATTTTGGGAGGATTACTAGTGGGAAAACTAACCTCTGGTGTGGATGTAGCAGCAGGTGGCAGGAGTTGAGTCATCTCCTGTTTGACTGAGGATAACATGCTGCCCAGTTCCTGTAGATCAGAGCTGTTAGTCCGTTGTAGTTTTAGCAGACGCTTAAGTGTAGCATCGTTCTTATCAACTCTAAGTAACACAGTCTGGAGAGTAAGTTGGTTCTGTTCAGACCCTGAGTCTTTCTGAGGTACTTGTTTTGGCTGGGACATTCTTGTTACGGTTGCGGGTGTACCCAGAATGAAAGACCAGAATCGAACAGAAACCAGAACTCAGAGAATAATTTACAGTGTTTATTTACAGTCAGTGAATAAAGAATGACATCCATGAGGGGGGCAGGAACACCTGAGGAGAGGAGGGGATGTTTAATGGACTGTTGTTGAATGAATAGTTGTTGTACTGAAGTAATCCTTACGATGAGAAGTCTTAAACAGAGTGCTGATGTGGTGATCCAATTCTCCAGTAATCCAAGGTAGGACCAAGCATTTGAAAAGGCAAGTGGTGGAAGGCAGGCAGCAGCTTATTGAGAGGCAGGAGGAGTTGAAGCTCATGTGGAACTCAGGCAGGGCAGGAACACGATGAATCCAAGAACTCTGAAGAAGCGCAGAGAAAAACACAATCTTAGAATCAACTAATATCAATAAAAACTGGCTAGAACACTACTACCGTTAGTAGGCAATGTCCCAGCGCCTGTAGAGTGGTTCCTGGGTCTTCTTATACTCCTCCTGGGTGTTGGTTGATTAGAAGCAGCTGCTGCCAATTAGGAGTGTGGAGGAGAGAGGGAGGCAGGGTGTAGAGCAGGACTCCTACACATCCAGGCTAAAACTCATCCAAAAAGTTGATTTTTCACCATGTTCGTTTTCAAGCTAACGGAATTAGCGGTAGCCAACGTGGCCTTAGAGCCCAGAGCGCCCCTAGCGGCTAGGAAGAGTAATTACAGTCACATTGTGGTAATTGTAAGCTTTAAAAAACTGCAATCTGCTGGTTAAAAGAAAGAGAACAGGAATCATTTAACACAGAATACGTGTACAAATCTGCATTTTATTTAAAATAACATATTTTAAAGTTATTATGTGCAAAATTAAACACACTCCAGTTTATTTTAAATAAAAAAATATTTAAAATGACAAAACAGAAATACCTTTTTCACTCCTGATAACTGTCAAAATACAGCAAAACAGTTTAGCCAAACTGCAATACATCTTTTTAAGGCATGATGGAACAGCATCCTGGGAACATTTTAGTGTGTATATTGCATTTATTTCAAATCTTTTAACTTTATGAGAGTTCATGTTCCTTATGGGGAATATCAACCACCTTTTTTTTCACGAAAAACTCTGTGTTTCAGAGCCAGCTCAGCTAGAAGTAAAAATATATACAATTTAAATGACTTTTAACTTTTTTAATAACAGCAATTTTTATGTTTTTTTCCTCATTAGTACGCCCAAAATGGTTTACTGACTGTTTAAAAAAATGTTCCAGTCCAGAGTTTTGTGAAGACTCTCCATCTGAAAATGAGGCCTTGTACTGACCCAGATATAGCGAGCTGAAGGACCACCTGACATAAACCAAGTGGAACAGTAGTCTAATGTCCAATTATAAAGTCCATGGCTTAATTTGAGATGGATACTGCCAGAACAGGATCGCCGGTTCAAGCCCCGGTACCGACAACATCAAGAATGTGGGTGGGATAAGTGAAGCAGTCACACCTGTCTCCACCCTCATCTGCCCCACTCTGGGCCCTTGAGCAAGGCCCTTAACCCACACCATCTGCTCCCCCGGGAACCCTAGATATCAGCTCTCTGCTCCACACAGAGGGCTGTGGTAGCTCGGTGGTCTGTGGTTGTGTCAGGAAGGGCATCCGGCGTAAAAACAATTGCCAAATCTTCATGCGACTAGCTTGCTGTAGCGACCCCTGATGAAGGGAGAAGCCGAGAAAAAAAAAAAGAGGACTCAGAGGAGTCGATGGAGAAGAGGGTGGACTCCAGAAACTATCTTCTCACAGCCAAACTGGTTGGCCCACTATTTGAGTGTGCTGCTTGGGAGACTGAGTTTGTTGTGGCTCCTCGGACTGATGAAGTCCTTTGAATGAAGGATGAAACGTTTCAACAACAACAACAAAAAAAGAAACCGTCCAGAGGACCTGACTCAACTTTGTAACATTTGAAGATGTTTTAAGTCACCCAAGCATATTCCAGGGTGAGAAGCT